>CM047528.1:1870126-1970126 GCA_026122265.1 Ammodytes dubius | reverse complement strand
CCCAATGAGGAGGCACATTGCACAGACGCACAGTTGCAATCGTGGGCATATAATACTGTAATAGCCCCGGTCTTGAAGAGCCATCGATAAGTTATTCATGCAATTAATAGACCTGTATGGCTCGATGGGAGGCTTCATTAGGAACCTGAGATTGGAATTGATTGTTCTCTAATGCTCGGAGAAACAACAGGATACAGTAAAGCCCTGTGAGATTTAAATCAGCTCCCGGAGAACGCAAGGAAGGAACAAAGGGCGGTACTGGCTTGGCTTTGCTTTATTATCTTGTAGGAGCGTTAAACTGTATTTCTTTTCAAGGTACATGTATGCAAACACGTGGAAAATGCCAACCACACTATGTAAAGTACCACCCCTAACCGAATAACTGCGAGCAGGATGTACCTTTTTAATTTTTTCTCGATATTGACAATACGATGTCTATACACGTCACATAGGCTGTGTTAGAAACGGCCTACTAACGTCCTCCCTCCGACATACTCAACATGTACAGTATACACACTACATACTGTCTACTTAATGATCGAATGTGTAGGCGTGGTTGTCTGACCATTTACACGATGTATTCAGGAGCAATGAAGAATAAAAAAAAAAAAATCTTCCGTGTCGTTTGAAAAGACACAATGCATTGTGGGGCGGTCGAGCAGGAAAGTAACCTAAACAAACTCGCATACACAACCGAAGCATACTCAAATTGACGTCAAAATGAGTATGAGTTGGACGTTAGTAGGGCTTTTTCCGAACACAGCCATATACTACACAGGAGCTCAATGTGATCCAATCCCCAGTCCATAGACATTCCCTGTAACGTGATCCTATGGTGTGTCCTGTCCGCTCTGTTTCTCTGATATGACGGATTGATTTTTTCCTGGGAGCTGCTGCAGTGTAACAGTCCCCTGACCTGTGTCCCCCCCGTATCACATCACCCCCCCCCCCCCCCCTTGATTAGATCGGAAAGGCAGCCGGATACTCTCTGAACTTCCTAGCTTCACTCACTTTGCTCCATGATTGGCCCCCAGATATGGTTCATAATGAGTTTTTAAAAGGAAATTGGGATTTCCTCCATAAATTACCCATAATGCCGTAGCGCATTTAAATTTAATATTACGACTCCTGGAAGAAGGGCCATTTTGGAGCAAAGTTGGAACATTGCTTCATTAGCTGGGGCGCATTTTCTACCTCCCTGTTATAAAGACACGATTTGCTAAGTGCTAAATAAAGCATGTCTTAAGCTTAATTCACACAGTATCTTCAAGTATGGCATTTCCTTACCACTTTTCCCCCTAGTTTTTCCTATTAAGCTTCTTTCTCAACCTTATGAGAGCTTTACAGAATATGAACGTCTCAGAAACATGGAAATATGTCAAACTTATGAACCATATTTCCAGTTGATGCTTATTTCAAAATGCGACTTACTGTGCCCTCTTAAGTCTTCTACATTATCAAGATTGTACATCATTCTTATTAAACCAAAACTGGCCCAATTGTACCCAAATCAATTGCAATCTCATATTAATCTCAATTTAAGAAATATTGGGACAAGGTTAGGACCTGAATTACACAGGGTCTTGTTTTACCACCATTGGTACCTGTGCGTCACTGTGTTCTAATCCCAGAACTGATGTGAATGATGATCGAAGTGCGTCACGGTCCAATCAGTAGAATGGAGAAAAAATGTATCCCATTAAATGACAATTACTTTATGGATTTTTTTGATTTATTTTTTGATTCACTGAATATTACATTTGGGAGTGAGGCGAACAAAAGGACTGTCAATTACGTCGAGAACTTTTAGTCCTTGAAGCATGTAAACAAATTATTTATTGGAATTACTTTGCGGGACTTTTTTAAAAATGTGTTCTTCTTTCAGTCATTGTTATGTATATTGCGTCTCTACTTTCCCAATGCGGCTGTGTTTTAATTGATTGCACACCTCCTATTCTCTCTCTCTCTCCTCTCTCTCTCTCTCTCTCCTCTCTCTCTCTCTCTCTCTCTCTCTCTCTCTCTCTCTCTCTCTCTCTCTCTCTCTCTCTCTGTGCTAGAGCCTTTTTTCCACATGACTGCATTTTTCGATCAGGTCTAACTGTGCCTGGGTCCCCTCTGTCTGACGATAGGCTGTCTCCTTAAAAAATGAAATTTATTCAGGCTGGGTTCAGATCAAGTTCAAAATTTTGGACCTCTGCTGTAGTGTGCCCGCTTATAAAACCCTGCCCTATATTTCATAGCTTTGATATCACTTTATACAATTTTTTTCATCCACACCTTGTGCTTTATTGGTAACAGTAGCCATTCATTCATTCATTTATTTAACTTGCAAAGCGGACCTCTTAAGCGTGGGTTAGATATGAATATGTAAATCAGTCTGACAGTGTTCCAGGTGGGAAAGGGATTGCTTTGAGTCTTCTTATATGTGCCACATTTGCACCAAAAAAAAAAAAAATCAGAAGGGGCGGTCATACATACTAAGTTTTGTCTTCCACACGAGGATAAGATCTTTTTCCGTTGCATCCCTCCCTGAAAACTGAGCCGTGCCATCCGGGCATGACAAGTCACATTACACCATACCTGTGTTTCTTGCTCTCTATTGTGCCTGGGGCACTCTCCGACCCAAAAAAACACAAATTGAATTTACAAGAATCCAGCAAGGGACTGGGTGTGATAGTGTGTACGCTTATTTCCCTGGTCTGGTTATCTCTCTCTAAGGTCATTGTCTTCATCTATCTGTACTCTGTTATATTAACACTGGGCAGATAGGGGAGGCCAGTGCCAGACTGGGTTGACTCACTCACTGCCTTTAACGGATGACAATAAACAATAGGAGATCTGTGATAAACGCCTTGGGTTTCATGTAATCACTTTCTCTACAATGCTCACACAGGGCTTAATGAAAAATCCCAAGTCACTAGCGTCCAGATCTAATATCTATTCTCTTATCTTAACACAACACTATTATTAAAATCAAAAAGGTGTAGTTAGGTTTTGTGTACCAGCGCTCCAGGATTTGTTCGTGCCTGCCCGGTTGTCACCTCGCACAGAGAAATATAGAGACAGACAGAAATGTGTCCCTAGGTGTACCATTACTCATCTGGTATCCTGGCAGCAGTGTTAGTGTTAGTGTTAGTGTACAGAGAAAAGGAGAAACTGGAGGCATTGTTCACACACAGGGCCACGGCTGCTTTTTCTAACACAACGTTTAACCAAGGGCTAGTCCCACTCCCAATAGAAGCCTCCCATTAATTCATTAGTAAATTCATTGCCATACTAGAGCATATTTTTTTTCTGTCAATTTTACTATTTTTCACCTTTACATTTCAATCTCCAGTCTGCACCCTCTTATTGTAAATGAAAATTGAGTCGTGAGCGAGAAATACACTTTGCAGCTTATGAACCCAGCAGAAGTTTACACATCTTTCTCTTTCCTCCTGTCATACAAGCGTGTTGACATTAGATAAGCTCAGAGCTAAGGGACTATTAAAACATCCTGGCCAATCTCTCTGGTGTACGTACAGCCTGAAGTCAGTGGGCACGGGCCTATGTGAACAGAGGGAGGGGGGGTTTTAACTCCAGGCTCCGCACACACACACACACACACCACCTGTTTCTTTCTAATTATGTTCAGCCCAATAGCTTGGCAAGCCCCTCTCCTCCAAAGCTTTCCGTTTGGTTTCTTCCCGGATTCCAAATCAGAAGCGTTTTTTTTTCCCCTCAGACCGGTGAGCCTCTGCCAGGCCCTCGTTGCGCCCCTTGCCAATCTCTCTGACGTGATGAAAACTGGCGTGTCAAATGCATCACGGCGAGGGAAAAATGTGGCGCTCGTATGTGATAGACAAGCTGCAATTAACGTCAAGCCATTTTGTTTTCGGTTCTGTGGACACGAACACACGAGATGCCTTGCTGAGATCATATTAAAGGATGAGTTTGATGATAGACAAATAGCATAGCATTTGTCATTGCACTGTACTGTATGTTCCACTCAAAGCAGCTTCGTGCTAACTTAACATTTCTCTGCAAATGTCATTGCAATGGCTTGCTGCAGGTTACAGTTTCAGATATACAGCAAATAAATGCCTTAACATTTCCAATGCATGCCCTATCCGTCTCATTACATGCCCCTTCAACCATTCACCATGTCCTATGCTAATAAATGCTCCCGGAAAATAAGCCGCACAACAGAAATGCCCCCCACCCCGTCTGTATTAAACCGCAAGGTCACTCGCAAAGACTCTTCGGCTCCACTTTTATATTTAAATCAGCTTCTAGCCTGAAATTCAAATGCTAGCTTTAAGTGAGCTTTGAAGAGTTACCGGTCGACTCGTACATTTTCAGACACACTGCACACACTGTATGTTTTTTTTTATCAATGTTGATAGATAGAACATACTGTATGAACCAATATCCTTTTTATTTTTTTATTTTATATATTTTTATTTTATTATGATTTTCCAGGTCCATACATGACAGTCAATGATAGTACATATCATACTTCTCATTAAGCCATCTGTCAATGTATCATTCAACACCACAGAAGCATATCACAAGGTCTTTTGCAGTGGCTACAATACAAAGATTAGCAGAAAACAATACGGACAAATAAATCCCATTAAAAAAATTTACATTATTGGCGTGGGAAATTAACGCAATTGTACAATGTGTTGAAAAAAATTAATTGTACACGTCTGTTGTGTTGTTGTGGATTATTAAAAAAATACTAATAATCTTCTTGTGGTTCTTGCTGTCAGACTTGAAGAAGACCCTGGCTGTGCTGCTGGATAACATCATGCTGAGGCTGGGCAAGCTGGAGACCAAGGTGGAGAACATCTACAACGGCACGGGGGGCAACCTGACCAACGGCACCACCACCACCACCCTGCTGCCCAGCGCCACCAACCCTGAGAAAGTCAACGTGGCAGGTAACGCTTTGTGGTTTGGAAACAGCCTGAGTGGTGGAGTGTTGTGGTTAAGGGGCCCCGGAAAGCTTCGAGGATTTGTCTTGGTTTGGACACATTTTCCAATTAAAGCAGAAATCTTTCCCTAAAAGGAACAAAAGTGCCCTCTCTCCTCTCTCTCTCTCTCTCTCTCTCTCTCTCTCCTCTCTCTCTTCTCTCTCTCTCTCCTCTCTCTCTCTCTCTCTCTCTCTCTCTCTCTCTTCTCTCTCTCTCTCTCCTCTCTCTCTCCTCTCTCTCTCTCTCTTCTCCAGACTCTTTTCCGATAGAATAAACTTGCTGTTCAGGGTATGAAGCTGCCTGGCTTAGTCAACACGCACTAGCTCAGAGCAATTAAAGAAATGAGGGGGGGGGGGAAAAGGATTAAATGACCCTAGTTTCATTAAAAACAAAAGAAAATCATTGTGAAATACAACATCCGCCAAGGCATGCAACCAGCCCAGTGCACACCAGGCACTTAATGCGAGCAGACCGCATCCCCTTGGACATAATTCAAATAAGGCCTCCGTTCACGCCGCATGACCCTTTTATTAGTTTTCATTGATTTTGCTGCCAGCTCTCAGATGATGAATTCGGGCCCAGTCGAGAGAGAGCGAGGTGTTGGTTTTTCAGTCAACCCGGGGACCTGCTCTCAGCTGTTTGCGCAGTGTTAAACAGAAGGAATGTGCTCTGAAGCAATATATGCACAATTGGATGAGGCTGATTGACTTATCATTATCCCATGTTAAAGCTGCCTGTTTAACTTTTTTACTCTTGAGTTGAATAGCAGCGAGGTGAACTGATTGACACAAGTCTCATTTGAGGATCTTAACGTATGACTCAGTGTGAACTTGTGACTTCCTTCTTTCTTTTGAAGCCTTTTCCTGTGTACGCCAGACCACTAATGCCACATCCTTCTGCTGTACTTCACCCTTGGCGTCATGTCTATCGTGTTGCATCTGGGTGACGCCATAACACTCATTTCATTTTCACGATTAAATGTTATCATTTCCTTAGAAACCATGGTAATTGCTCTAAAAACAAGTTGCTACTCTCAGTAGAGCTGAAAGATAAGTTGATTAAGTGAATGGATTATTGGTTCAGCTACAAGCTGGGAATTATTGATATCATTTTGAAAGCGTGAAAGGCCAATCATTCGCTGGTTCATACTTGTTGTCTTGCAGGATTTTCTTTTTTTCTAGTCTCTTCAGGCAGTGTGCACAAGTGCCCACTGTGTATACACACTCTGTCCCAAGGAGCCAGTGTAATGTGTACAAGAGCTGGTTTTTCTCTGTCTGTTCTCAGTCCATTGTGGACACTAGAGTCCAGACACTTATCTCACAGTCCATTGTCGGGGTTGGGACTCTTCTTCTTGGCTTGTGCTCGTGGTGTTATGGAGCGATAGTAACCTGGACCTGTGACACGTGTCGATGAAGCTGCGGTGCCCTTTAAGAGAGGACATTTGGATGGTGACAAAGCAACGACCCCATCTCTCTTGGCAACAAGCTTAAAGAGGCCCCAAAGCACTTTAGAGTCTCCATCCGAGCATGTCTCCTGTCTTGGAGCGGGGTGGCAGCAGGGGCCGATGCTGCTGCTATCGCCAGCTACACAACCAGCGCTCCTCCGCCCTGACTGGAAGGCAATTACACAGATAAGGATCTGGACAGTGAGGGGAACACGCCTGGCTTTCAGAGCGGCTGCTATCAAGATGGAGCAGCAGCAGCCATGGGGACTGCACTGTTTCCACCTCCGCTTGTATACATTTCCCCCGCGCCAAGATCTTTGTGGCATGTTCGGGGCCAAAAAGCTTTCGTTTATTCCTGGCTTTCGTTCTGTCCATCTTGGAGAAAACTTTTTTTTGTTGTCATATTCCATTTATTTTTATTCTTTTGTTACTAACTAAACTAAAGTGTTTTTATGTGATTTAAATGTCAGTGGAATACTTGTTGTACATGGGGAAAATAGCTCAGAATACTTTATTAATCCCAAAGCCAGGTGACATTCATTTTTACAGTCTGTCCCTTCAATGTGATTGAAATCAATACATACATAAAACCAACAACACCATCAACATGCCAGTGACAACAAGTATATATAGATCAACTGGGTTGTGTTTAATAGCCTGATTAGCCAAACAGAATGAAGCCATTTTGCATAAAGTTTTGTTACATTATGGTACTGGCTTCAGGGCTTAACTTGAGAATTCCCTGAAAAGTGCATGGTCGTATTGACCTATTATCTGCTCAGACAGGGGACATAGGGTGTTAGTTGATCGTTAATCTCCTTTCTGTCTTAAAGGTCACATATTATGCTAAATGCACTTTTTAAATGTGTTCTAACATATCCATGGGTCCACGGTGTGCCTAGAGACTGCCAAAATATTTAAAAAAATAACAATCTCTCCTTTTCTCACTCTCCCCCTTTCTGAAACCCCCCCCCCCCCCCCCTCCCCCCCACCCCCCAATATACTCCAGTCAGAATTTTCCCCTTTTCTGACCTCACAAACTGGAAAGCCAGAAGCTTCCACTGTGCAGCCCACACCCCTATTTCTTATTGGTCCACGGCCCTGACAGACAGAGGGCGAGGCGTATCTGGCTTCGCTTCCGGACAGGGGGCGGGGGGAGCTCAAAGATTGTATCTTTTTAAAAAATAGGCCATTGTGAGATTAGCTGAACATCAGCATAGTACAATAAATTATCTGAAAGTTTTTTTCAGCAAACAATTAAAGAAAAACGTATTAGGGACCACTAAGACCATATAATATGGTGTATAATCAGTGTTGGGAACGTTACTTTAAAAAAGTAATTAGTTATAGTTACTCACTACTTGTTCCAAAAAGTAACTGAGTTACTAACTGAATTACTTTATAAAAAGAAGTAACTAGTTACCAGGGAAAGTAACTATTTGCGTTAGCCTACTGTAAAAAAAAAGTTGCTATATGTCAAAATTTGGATTTTTCTGAGCAGTTTTCACAAGTCAGTTGAAATGAGTAGAACAGACAGGTAGGCCTACTTGTAGGCTACATCACCTTCAATACTTATTGCACATCAACAGACAGCAAGAGGTTTATCCTGCACCTGCAGTATTTTGTTCTCAACTAAAGTAGTAGAGGAAACTGCTGAATGTACCGTGCTGATCTGCTATCACTGGATTCACTTCAGGCCAGGGGTGTCGGCTAAAGCACCACTTCAGGCCAAAAACGTCAGACTATGAAGCATGAGACGATGAGAGGAGGAGTAAGGATTTATCCGCTGTTTATTTCCTTCTTTAACATGCACAGCAGCATACAGATCCCAGGAAAAGAACAATAGCAATATTCAGCTCGTGATGACACGCTAAACAGCTGTTGCAACCGGCGAATCGCGGCCGTTTAATAGCGTGCATAAATTATAATTTATAGAGATCGGGAAACTCAATGCATTTACTCACAAGGGCGATGCAAACAAACTCAGGGAGAGCACGTTTCAACCGTGGATTGATAGGTGGTTACTGCGCCAACGTGCACGCTCGTCGCTCACACAACAGAGAGAGAAAGAAAAAGAAACTTCACAAAACAGGCGCTCCGGCTGACTGACGTGACGGCGCTCGCTAACTGACAGTTATAATGTCATCCACAATGAATAAAACACAACTTAAAACACACCGGTCTCCTCACTAGCAGTTTGTGTAGTATGGAGCCAGGGGTGGGTTCGGATTACACAGTTTATTCAATCAATTCACAGTAACGCACCGCATTTAACGTTCAGTAACGATAACGGCGGTATAACGGCGGAAAAAGTAATTAGTTAGATTACCCCGTTACTGAAAAAAGAACGGCGTTACGTAACGCCGTTCTTTTAAACGGCGTTATTCCCAACACTGTGTATAATAGTACCGAAAAGTGTATAATATGGGAGCTTTAAGAAATGCAGTGTTTTATTTCTTCCTGTGCTTGCCCACTGAAATACTACATTGCACTTATGGGTTGGGGCTATAAAACAAAAAACTGAATGGAATGCTGTCTAAAGCCTTTAGTATATTATAATCATACATATTCAAACATGTTATATATCCTATGGCTTCTTTGTAGCCCACAGCTTACATTGACTCCTTCAACATTTCATCAGAAAACTCCACAACAAAAAGCCTTGAGTTTCACGCAGAGCCTTCGTGTGGACGTGTCATCGACGTAACACCAACTATAAGTCCAACTTTCCCTCCACTGCTCTGTGCTGTAACAACTGTGTGCACATTGTGGAACACCGCTCCTGTCTCCTGAATGGTCAGGCTCAGGCAAAAAAAAAAACGTGACCCTGCTCTCATCGATTTATATTTTTATCGCAATGAAAATGGCCACCACTCTTTGTTGTTGTGTGTGCTGCAATCTTAAACTCTGGATGGAATAGCTCCTTGTGTCCTTGTGTCCTTGTGTGTTGTTGCATTCAGCCAAGGACAACAGGCCCAGACAGGAGCCCCCGTATATGGGATCAAAACAAGTCGATTCCTGGGCCTTGGTTGTTGCTTTAGCGTGAGGTGCATGGGACCGGGGGGCCAGCAGTCGGCTGTGACGCCACGCCTCGCTGATGTGGCCGATCAACCTACTCTGCAGTGTTTCATCCGGGGTGTGGAAATGTCATCTCCTCCTACACACAAACTCACACACTTGCTCGCAGATGTAATGAATGGTCTGGTAGTGATTTGCAGCCATCACACACAAACACACACAGGCCCCCCCCCTCCACACCCCCGCCACCACCCACCCTTGCTTCTCCATTTTCTGTCTCCCTCTATGATATATTTTGCCTTAAAGCTATCCATGACCCTTTTTTAACGTCTCTTTCAGGCACGGTTAGCTACCTCTACCGTAAACACAAACCGGTGCATTCACAGCTCAGGGCGTCTCCAACTGCTCTCTCTCTCTCTCTCTCTCTCTCTCTCTCTCTCTCTCTCTCTCTCTCTCTCTCTCTCTCTCTCTCTCTCTCTCTAGCTATCGATCCGCCCGCGTCTCTGTTTGCCTTTCACAGTGTGAAAGATGAGATCCAAGCTCTCAATGTCGACAATCTAAGAAGGACAAGGACACAGGGGGTTCTGCCGGGGATTGCCAGTAACCTTGATACCTCATGCTTTCATTGCCCCCAAAGCAAAAGGCTTGATTTCCATTGTAAACACCTACCATAGTGATATCCCTAGTGTTATATACACAAGAAATATTTTCCTGCCAAACCTGAAAAACTTAATCTACGTGCATTGTCCATAGAACAAACATCTTGTGGGACCGTCTCCGTTATGTTAAGGAAGGCCTCCTGTTTATTTCTCAGGTGTACGGATCGATACTGATAAAGTGCTCCACACACACACACACACGCACGCACGCACGCACGCACGCACACAAAACACACACACACTCGGTGCTAATAAGTTGCTGAGAAATGCTGTCGGCTCCCACACACACACTTTTAAAAGACTTGCATGCATCCTGACACTCAGCTCCCCTATATGCCCCAATGCAGCAACAATAAAAAAAACTACAACGTGGAAAATGTACAGCACAGTCAAAAATGTAGCCTGTATTCTGAAAGACCAGACCTGAGTTTCCAATGAGTGACAAAAACCTAATATGCATACCTGCCTATTTAGACCCCTGAGCCTCACCAGAACTGTCCCCCCCCCCTCTCAGAGCTACACTCACAGACCGGCTCCCACTCTCTCCAGTATGTTTGCAATTGCATATTTTTCGTTTTGCGTATGGACTCCATCACGGGAAGAGAAAAAAGCAAGTCATATACATGGGTGTGATGCTGTGTCTGTTTCCTGTGTTGTGCTATTGCAGGTCCCCAGAATTCCCCTGACCATATGGAGTGCATCAGATCGTCATATAGCCGTGTTGTAAACAATCTGCAAGACAGTTTATTTTTTTTTTTGCACACAGGTCGCTTTTAGCAACTGATGGTGCTCTCCATCTTCAGGCATGCAAACTAGTCACCTTTCGGCAAAATTCGCCGTTTTGGAAACAAAATTGGCCATCTATATAATTCGTGGAGATCCGTTGAGAAAATATTTTTTTTGGGGGGGGGGGGGGGGGGGGGGGGCACTGTGTGTGGTGTGGAGCATGGACCTATTAAAAAAGTGGAGTGACCATAGTGACTAACTATGATTGACGGATGTTAACTCAGGGTTCGACATAACGTATAGCCCGATGGCCCGGGGCCAGTAAAATCATATGCAGGGCAAGTTGATTGGCCAGTCACTGTCCCGCCCGGGCCAGTGACTGGCCAATCACAGTTCAGTATCTTTTTGTAGACTACATCATGGTTCATTGAAATGCGCGTTGAGAGTCGGAATGAAAGCAGTGTTTATTTAAGACTCAATATAATAAACCTAATATAAAATATATTCTATTAATGAAAGGCCAGTCGACAACCGATGCGTGGGCGTTTTGACATGCGGAGCAACAAGCGGGTGCACTCTCGCTCCGTTGGCAGAGCTGCCTACTGTCCGCCTGCGAGTCGACAAATCCATCGATTTGCTTTGCCCCCTTTCTTTCTTCCCACAGCAGAGGTTGAGGTGCAGAAAATGAAGTGATCACTGCGCTTTTCCTTTATCTGTCGCCGTAATGTTGCAGTATTTGCATCAAAGCCCCAATGGTAGCCTAATACAAATGAGAGGCGTTATTTAAACGCTGTTAATGCGTCTCCGGTGATTGTGTCGGTTGTAGACAGAAACGAACGGAGGGACTCACTGTACTGTTCCTATAGTCGCGCAGTTTGGCACTGTGTTTTCAGGCTCGAGACATTCAATCAGATCGCGGAAGTCTTTCCCATTGAAATCGCTAACGGGGAGAATATCCCCGGTTATTATTTTAGCCACAAACCACAGTTCATCTGCGCGGCGGCTCACTCACTCGCTGGCGAGATCACACGGTGAAACGCTGCTGTGATCGGACGAAGGCATTGTGTGTTTCTAAGGTGATTTAACGTCATAGTCTTAGACGAGCGTTTAACTTATGCTGCATATTTTGCACTGCATTGTTTTTTATCAATAGTTTGAAAAAATGGTCCCACACCGGACTCTTATGTGAAGCTGACACTTCATGGAGAAGTGACGCACCTGCAGCGCGCTCACGACTCCCATTACAAAAACGCCATAACCCACTGATTTTCGGATTTCTATTCTATTTTTAAAGTCAACTTGAGCGCAAGTGGAAAACCGGTCATTCGGTCGACACATTCACATCCCTAATGCATATAGAGAAAGTAATAAAAACAGCCTACCACACCACAAAGAATGATCAGACCTTCATCTCTTTTTTTTTTTTATGTTTGAACCAGTAGCGGCGCCAGGATTTTGATTATGGGTGGGCCTTCAGAAAACTGGATGGGCCAGTTAAAATAAGACAAAAAAAAAAAAAAAACACATGTAGCGTCATCATCGTCATCTCCGTTTCAGCACTTTTCTGCGGCGCTGAGGACAGCGACTAAGCCTAACTTCATATCTCTCTTGAACGTTCAATGCACAAAAAGACTGTAACGGAATTATATCTTTGGAGGGTGAGGGTCTGTTTCTCTCTCCATTTATTCTTAATTCATTCTATTCTTATTCAGATCAGAAACACATATGAAATAACATGGAAAAAACTCAAAAACAGCAGGGAAACGGTCCCAAATGAATTTTGCTGTAGCTTATTTCTCCAGAGTAATCAAATTAATAACATCTAACCATAGAAACAACAAGATAACAGTCCGATAGCTGATCACACATGAACTCAATTCAAGTTTGCTTGTGGGCTTGTTACAATAGGAGACGGCGGGGTTTCGTGCTGAACACAGCAAGAATTTCTTCGTGTTGCAGTGAATCAGTTAATTCCCTCTCAAATGAAAGCAGGGATAACGCATTTAATCTGTCTGTCAACATCGTCGATCTGGTGCCTGTTTTTATTCTATTGACAGCAGAAAAGAGTCTTTCCACAGTGCAGCTCGTCATGGGCAATGTGAGGACGGCCCGCAGGAGACTATTCATGTTGGGGAAGATATCACGGGGGCATGCGTCCAGCACCTCTATGAGTGTTACTTTTTTCTCGTTTGTCTTGTTGGCCTTTCTTTTAAGCTGCTGCACAAACACAGTGTGCTCTGCGTCCTCCACCGGAATGGAAAAGTGCGCACAGGCGGGCCGGATGAGAGCTTTGTCTCCAAAGGTGTCTGACTGTGGCAAGCAGGCAGCAGCGGCTGTCATGAAGCCGTATGTGTCTGGCGTGAAACGTGTGTTCAGCTCCATTATCTGCTTGTCCAGAATGTCATTCCATAATTTCTGTAGGTCCGACTTTTGTTGTACCTGTGATGATTTGCCCAGAGTAGAATCCACGTGCGTATTGTCTAACCTGGCCGGCAACTTTCTCTTGCGAGTTCCACTGACATCCCAGCGCACAATATCATGTTTATTCATGAGCTCATCTGTCAGTGCCAGCACTTTATTAAATGTATCATTTTCATTTCTAAATTGTGTGTAGCTGTCTTTGAGCCCTTCTACCAGATCAATACAATCTGTGACTGATAATGTGGGAGATTGCAAGCCCTTAGTGGCGTAGTCGCTGACTTCAAATAACTGGTTGAATGTGACAAGCAGAAACAAAAACTTTTTCGTTTGCATTTGGTGGAGTAGGGATTCAGCTTCAAGTTTTGTTTGGCCAGAACTTTCGGAGAATGTGGCGAGGGTCTCCAAGATAGGTCCCAGGAGCGTCAACACCTTACTGACCGCATTTGACCGTGAGCTCCACCGCACATCACAGCATCTCTCCAGCTCCAGTGGTTTTTGCCCTGGTCGCATCTCTTTTTGAATGTCCAGAAATTTGGCGTGTCTGTGCGCCCCAGTCATGAAGTTGTGCAAGCTGTTTATAATATCGAAAAATGTTGAAATGCCAGGAGACACTTTAGCTGCTGTGCACAGGACAAGGTTAAGTCGATGTGAGTTACAATGTACATATAAAGCGTGGGGAAACGTCTTCCTCAGTATCACATGTACCCCTCCTCTGTTCCCCGACATGACTGATGCGCCATCAAACCCAAATCCGACGCACAGGCCCGGGTCCAGCTGCAACGGCTCCAGCACTTCCAAAATCTTAGCTGATATTGCCTCTGCAGTCATCTTGTCCGTTTCCACAAATCCCAAGCCCGTTCCTTCAATGTGCCGTTGTGCAGGTATCTGACACATACTGCCACTAGCTCTCTTTTTGACAAGTCTTTGCACTCATCTGCTAAAATCGCATAATATGTGCCCGGCTCATCATGCAAATCTGCCTTTATTTTTTTTAGAAGGAGTGATGCTGCGATTTCCAGTATTTCATTTTGTATTGAGTGGTGCAGTAGTTTACCATTCCTGGGTAATTCATCCAGTCGCCTTTTTATTTCTGGGTCATATTTGGAAACCAGCTCAAGTAATTCCAAAAAGTTACCCTTGTTTAACGCGTCTGCGTTTTCCCGATGCCCACGCAATGGGATTTCTTGTTTTGCACAGAACAGGACGAGATCTATTACCATCATGATGTGCTGTCTGTGTCTTTCAATGAAGGATTTGTCGCTGGCATCGTTGCTCATCTGGTTAATAATATTTCCCCGTCCTGGCTGGTGACTTTGCTTAAAACCATCCATCTTTCCCAGGGCTGCAGCATGTGCCCTGCTGGCTTCATGTTTGCCACAACCCTCAGATATATGTTTCCAGTCTTTGAAACCCGCATTTATGAATCTGTCTTCATAAGCTGCTTCAGGGAAATGACGACAAGTCTTACAAAACACAGCATCTCTTGAGATGCTGTACTCCAGCCACGGGAATTTGGAGTACCACCTGTCAGAAAAACTCCTAGCTTTCCCTGATATGTGTGTGGCTGGGAAGGTACGGAGTTTGGGCTGGCTTGCGGGCTCATCTATTGATGACAGGTCTAGCGGAGGTTGCTGGGGAACGGCGTTTGTTCTATGCTGCTGAACCCTGTCTCCTATAACACATAAAGCGCTATCATAAGTTAACTTACTGCCAATATTATTTTTCCCTCCAGAAAATGTACATACAGACAGCCAGACACTAACGTTAATGCAACCTGATATCAGAAATCCCACTGATGTCTGTGAGATCAGATTGCATTAACGTTAAGTTAGACTGTTAGGCTACTTGCCTTGCTGCAGGTGTGAGGGGGTGACTACGGGAGGTGATGGGGGGAGAGCTGCCGAACTGGATGGTAACTCATTTGAAGAGGCAGGAGTTTCCTCCTCTTGCTCCTCGGAGTGTTTCTTACTAAATTTAAAAGAAAATAAACTGCTTTGCTTGGCCATTGTCAGATTTTGTCGTAAAGCATCGTAAAGCTTGCCAAATCGCTCTGCTTGTCCGGCGTCTCCCGCTTAGTTACCGTTGCTAACTCATGATTGGTCAGAGGCGGCTCTGAGGCGGGAGTCCGGGACTCAGCCTGGCGGCAGGCGCCACACGTGGAGTAGAAGCCGCTGATTGGCTGAGAAGCTTTCATTCAAAGCTTTCCTCGGGATGCTTATTGGATGAACAGCTAGGATGGGTGGGCCCAGCCTAAAATGGGTGGGCCTGGGCCCACCCGGGCCCATTAGTAGCGCCGCGGCTGGTTTGAACATGACTTCTGCAGGCATGGACGTTGGAAGTAGGGGTGCGGGGGGTGCGGCCGCACCCCCCCTCACCACCGCCTGCACCCCCTCTCCGCCCCCCTACACTTTGCCCTGTGCTCCCGCGATTGCTCTGTAAACAATCTCATAGCCTAAGTCCTCTCTTTCCCATCTCCTGCTCCCTCACATCAACTTGACAGAGCATAACACTATAATATATATAGTTTATAGGCTATACAGTAGGCCTATACTATGTAGGCTAGATTACATATGCCCGTCGCATTTCTTCACCGTGCCCAGGACGAGATTACGGTTGTGCCCCGCCTTCCCAGGCGCACTTCGGTAGGTGAGAGTGCTGAGGGGCGCGCACTAATGAGCATTAGGTTATCATTAAAAATCCAGTCTGCTAAGCGCCCTGCCACAGGGGGGAGAGAGAAAGAGAGAGAGAGACGCGCTGACAGGATGCAACGTTCACCTGCGCACCTGCTCCTCCAAGGTGTGTGCCGGTATCGTGCCAAGTTACCGCTGATAAGAATTGTGTCCCCGCCGGCCGGTGAGCGCGCATGCATCAAGTAAAGGCGAACATATTAACACTTCATAAGGTCGTAAAAAAGTCGGGTCGTCTTATATTCGGGGTCTAGTATTCGGCGTCCAGTAATGGACTGCCCGTTACCAGAGCGGTCATTCAGCTTCAGGGCCTGTGTCCAACTTGTGTTTATTTTATTTTTTCGGGTGGAACAGTCATTATGTTGCGAGTCAACGTATCAGAGGCAGGAATCGGCTGTGCGATGGACTTTTGCTGTGGCTTGCACTGCTGAGGAGAGATTGCCAACTGCGCTGTCCTTTTACGCACCAGCAGGGCCTCCGTAATGTTAAGATTTCATAATTTGCTTCAATGCCCTTATGATAATAAGAATGAGAGGCTTCATTAAAACGCTGTCGCCGGGGCTCAAGAATACAAATGTAGGCTATGCAGAAAAGGAACAAATTGGTGAATAAAAATTCACCAGAATGCAGGAAATTAAGCATTTAATGCTCAAAAAATTCTGGGGAGTACCCCCAGACCCCCACTGTCACAATTGTTGTCATAACCCAATGTTTAATCAAAACCTACATCGTTCAAATTCAGGATAAAAAAAAAGGCTATAGGATACTTTGGAAAATTCATAAATGTTATTTGCTTTTATAGTTCGTTTTAATAGCTATTTTAGATATAAGTAGGCTATTTTATCATGGTTTTAGATTGCTCATTTTACCAGTAGCCTACTGCTTTGTCTGATAGCGCTGCACCTCGGCCAATTTACAGCACCCCCCCTCAGAAAGTAGTTCCAACGTCCCTGTCTGCAGGTGAACTATTCATTAAACTGCCCAAATTCAAGAATAAAAACAACCATCAAACTACTGGACTTTAAAATACTGGCCCACTCTTTCAACATACTTTCAGTTGTAGGCTTCTAATTCAATATGTTTCCTGGTATTATATTATGTGTATGAGCAATATCAACATTTCATATAATTAACTAAAAGAAAAATAACCAAATCTAAAGGGAATATCTATACTGTTACAGTATAGATATTCCCTTTAGATTTGGTTATTTTTCTAATACAGGTATTATAATTATTGACACTAAATTATGAAAAAAAAAAGTGTGTGCAGGGCCAGTGAAAATATACAAGGGGCCAGTGAAACTCGGATCCACTGGCCCGGCGGGCCAGTAGGAAAAAAAAGTTATGTTGAACCCTGGTTTAACTCCTATCATATGAGCTTTGACGGTCATTTGGCCAATCAGAAACAGTGTTTGTCATTGAGGGGCGGTGACATCAGTCAGTCAGAGCGTCTCCAGGGAAGTTTAGATTTTTTTCTCTCCGAGTCATCGGAGCGTTCAAGAAGGCGCAGTACTATTATTTTACCGTGTTAATGTGCCTACTTGGTTTATGTGAATCACTTTTTAAATACATTTGCCAACCGTTGTTTTACAGCCGTTTGCATTGATTTATGGGTGCGCTGATTAATGGCGGATTGTCACTGCAGATTAACGTGTCACCTCAAGTTAATAATGTGCTTTTGTCTATTGCTGTTTTCTCGGTTTTTGAATGGTGCATGGTGTTCTGGCCGACACACATGAGGTGAATGTAGTGATTATAGCAGATCAGCGCCGAAACAACACACTCACCTGCTTCCTCCACTATCGTCCCATTTTGCACCATTATGTTCCTGCGCACGACTGAGGTGTGTGTGCGTGCGCGTGCACGTGTGTGAGTTAACTATGGTGACAGAGTGTATTCTTATGTGTTTGATTGATGGTTGTGTAGCAAAGATAAGCTTAGTTTATTGTAAGGGAATTTGGTGTGATTGATTTGAGGCTCCATGTTATTTTCAGTCTTATTTAAAGCTGGTTTTGCCAGCATTTGTAACCGTTTTTCTAAGCTGTTTTTAACGTTTTTCTTGGTAAATAGGCTACCTACACACTTTGTATTGTAAACGTCAAGAAGGTTGGCTGACTAACTTGTTTTGCTCATTTTACTATTCATCTGCCCCCAGACCCCCCTACCTGGGTTTGTTTTTGGACTTCTCACCTTTTTCATGGCTTATGAGTTTGCATGCCTGATCTTTTACATGTTAATGCTTAAAACGAATGGATCCTGACAGTGCTAAAAGTTACATTTAGAAGACATACCCTCCAAAAATGTTTGCACACAACACATTTTAAATGTAACTAAAATATCGCTAAACTGCGAATACACGCTATTTAGTTTTTGAAAATCGAAATGTAGTTCACATAATTGCTCTTTATAATAATTATTTTTCCACACTTAGTGAAACCCAAACTGTACAATAAATTTTTTTGATATTAATAGCTACATAATACATCTGCTAGTAGGCACCCATTTACTGTCCTTTTTACGGGACCTTTTTAAAAATGATAACATCAACACAGGCATTGTCTGCTGCAAGGAGGACAAGCCTGCTGGTAGAGCCCTTATTGAATTAAACAAAAGTGCCTCTGACAATGCCATATGTCAAAGTTTTGAAAGGCTTTAAAACTCCAGAGGTTTGTGTGTCTGTGTCTGTGTCTCTGTCTGTCTGTCTGTCTGTGGCTGTGTGTCTGCTTCCCAAATCTCGCTGTCTTTTATAAAAGGTAGTGATTTTTAAAGGTTTTTTTGGATGATGATTAACATTGGTGCTGCAGTGGGATGGGAGAAACATCTGGGACTCACACAGCATTGTCTGGAACACGTGCACCCTCCTTTCTCACCGACTCCTGCCTTTTGTCTCGCTCTCAACTAATTGGTTTCTTCCCTCCTTTCGAGTATAAGGAGAAAAACAGAATGTGAATGTGAATCTAAAAGAAAGGGAGTATGAACTTCTACTCCCCATGCACACTTTCTCATTGTAGGGGAGAACGGGTAAGTAGGCACACTTTTTACTCTAGTGAGAATTGCTCATCACCAAAACATCTGTCAATAGCCATTCCTACATTAAATTGAAGCTTAAGGTGTTGGCTTGAAATGTGTGTCTCTCTTTTTTTTCCAACTTATTGTAATGAAGAAGTAATTTACCATCAAAGACACTCTGACACATTGTGACAACCAACCCCATCAAGGGGTCGGTTGTCACACAACTATGGGGTTTTTGTCACAATGTTATCTTAATGGGAAAAATCTTAAAAAGAAGGCAATGAGGCAGAACCAAATTTGAAAGTTTAATTGCATTGTCAAGTTGACAAATAGGCCTACATAACTTACTGTAGCCTTGGCAGCTGGTCTAGTTTGGGATGCACTGGGTTGTTTTGATTTTGTTGCCCTTTTTTCTTTTGCTTGCTAGCTGCCTTTTCCTGCTCTATTCTTTCCTTCTCTGGGGTGTCAGTGAGGATACAGCTTGACAATTTCTTTCATTATTGGGTTCCTTTTCTGGCTGCAGCCTTGAGATAACATGTGACAACCAACCCCCCAAAAAATTTGACGACCAACCCCAACCTGAATTTCTTGCTAGCATCAAGGCCAACAACCATCTGACAACTAATTAGCTTGCTAACAACAATCTAAACTATAGCTTACCCTTCACACTTTCTGAGGGTAACAAGTGTTTTGTTATAAACCCATTGTGTAAAAGCCTAGAAGAAAAATACTGAGAAGCAAAATATTTTGAATTTGACATGAAAAACACAAAACATCCTCTCACCTGAAATGCAGCTGTCTTCCTCCAAGGAAGTCTATGTATGTGACCTCTGATCCCAATTCTGGACCTTTTTATATATCAACATTTCAGAGCTAGCGCGCTCTGGTGGCGAGATATAACGAATGTGACATCCAACCCATGTGACAAATTACCCCGTTCTCCCCTACTTTGCTGCTTTTTGCTGCTGCTCTCCATCTCCCTCTGCATCCTCTCTCTATGTCTCTCTCTCTCTCTCTCTCTCTCTCTCTCTCTCTCTCTCTCTCTCTCCCTCCCTCTCTCTCTCCCTCTGCATCCTCTCTCTCTCTCTCTCTCTCTCTCTCTCTCTCTCTCTCTCTGCGTGCCTATTGTTATTGTTGTTGCTGGTTAAAGCCTTAGCCCCCCCCCCCCCTCCCCCCTGGCCCCTTAAGGAACTTAATCTGCATCGCTTCCTCTCCTACCAAATATCAGCCATCATCTCCCCCCTCCAGGCTTTTTATTTTTTCGCAAACACACACACATGATGTGCGTAATAATAATAATAAACGCAAATAGTTCCACAGGGCTTTTTAGCCTCACATTAGATTCGCAGGCAAAATTTAACTTTTAAGAGTAAAATGCAGTGTCTGACAAGCGTTCTCACTTCACAAGGAGCTACAGACTGAAAATGTAGCTCTTCTCTTTTTCTGTATTATGCAGCTGTGTGGTTCTCACGTCGTTTCGCTATTGACAAACACACGGAAAATTTCAATTTCCAATTCCACCCACTGAGTTACACAAGAGCAGTTACACTCATTTGCCTTTATTTCAACGAGTCCATGTCAGGCAGGTGAGCGAAAATGTTTCCATTCAAACTATATATCCGTTTTTTAGGTCAAGGACACTGTTGACAATTCTCGGTTCCATTTAAAGCCTCCCCCCCCTGTCATCACAACAACACCTCCTCTGGCCACACAACACTCACAGCCTGAACTTGAAGATTTTCATCCTTTTTGTCCAAATAAACAGTGGAGATGAGAGCTAACAAAGTCTTTATGGACTCAGCTGCCTGCTTGCCTGCCTGCCTGCCTGCCTGCTTGCCTGCTTGCCTACCATCCCTGCCTGCATGCCTGCGTGTCCTTGCGGTGCTCTTGGTGCAAAAAAGAAATAAATTAAAAATCTCAAATCCTCCTCTTGGATATTTCTGGGAGAGAGAACAGTGGGCTGATCAGATTGCCCGAGCACAAAAGAGGTATTGATTACAGCCAGACGTTTTTTTTCGCTCTTTGCAGCAAGGGGAAAGAGGAGACTGCTTTGGGATGGAATAGAGGGGTAACATGGGGGATTTTTATTTTTTTTTTTTGCCAACAAGACTGTGGAACACTTATGTGGAACCAGAGGCTGTGTGTGAGACATGTGTTTCACTCAGCTCAAAACACGTGCCCCCCTCCCACCCCACACACACACATGCGCCTTACCCCCCTCTGCTGTGTGCCGTGAGCTGCAAGGCCATAGGAGAGTGCTTTGCAGTAGTAGTGCTTAGTTTTTAGTGTAAGGTTTGTATACAGTCAAACCATCACAACACACTCTTATGTGGTATAAAAGAGAAACCATTGAGCCAAAATGGTGCCGTTTATTGTATGGTGATTGGCATGTGTCATTTGATCTCCTTTTCATCTCAGGTAAGATTTCATACAATTTTTTTCTCGTCTTCATAAGCTCTTTTCATCTACCTCCTTACCCCCCTGCAGATAAGTATAAAGTTTTAAAAAATCCAACCAAAACACATCAGAAACATCTGTTCCCCTGTGGTCTGTATAGTCAAGTGAGTGAACAAACCAGCTACTATCTACTGAATCATAGACATCATCAAAGAGAAAAAGATGAATCGGAGGAGTAATCCATTGATAGCTGTCGGAAACAAAATGCTGCAAACAGGAACGGGCTAATGGCTGTTTCAGTATACTTTATATACTTAGTAGATCACGCTCTTATTCCAACAGCATAACACTTATGTTAGAACTCAACGACAGGATAATTATAAAGAAAATAAGCTTGCCTTTATAATATATTGGGGGGGGGGAAACAATCTATTCACTGTTAATTAGCACAGACCATTACAAAGGCGGCATTTGGTTCAGATGCATTTTATCAGGTTTCTTCAGTGCTGACTGTCTTTTCCCCTTTTCGCTTTGGCAAGGAAGGAACACAACACACTTACTCTTTTACTATGTAACATAAAAAAGCAGCAATAGCACTGTGGGAAAAACGGCTGGATGCGTTTTATGCCAGCTATTGTGTGTGTTTTGCCTTGCTCTTAACATTCAGATAGTAACGCTTTATTCTATACTTTCTCATTCTGTCTTTTTGATACTCTATGGTTGAGAGGATGCCGACCATTATTTCAGACTGGTCTAACTCATGAAGTGCCGAAGAGCTTCACAAATAAGCACACAAACAATAAAAACGCCCACACTAACTCACACCTCCGCTTCTTCTTGCAAAGCCCTTCTTAAATGAGTGTTTCTAAGCTGTTGGAGACAAAGAAAGCTGCACTTTTCACCCTTAAAATGTCTACAGTATTTTTTTATATCCAAGCTTTCAACTCCACTGAATTACCATAGTGATGATGTTTTCACATCATTTAGTGTTCAGTGCTGGGGTGTCGTTGTTTGGCAAAACTGTATTGTCGAGACCTCACGAAAAAACGTCTCTTTTATGCTAATGGTTTCAGGCAGTGTCACACTTACTCGGTTCCCCACAACCCAAATTGTTTCATTGGAGCTGGGCCGTGGCACGTCTCGTGTTGTTTTTACGAAAGGCTCTCTTAGTTTAATGTGCCTGACAATGAAAACCATAAAGGCGTTAAGAGAGAGAAGTACACACAAGAAAAAATGGAAGACATAAACCAGATGTCCTCCAATCCAATTCTGGAGTTTGTATCGGTGGTCAGATTACCTCATGGACTTGGACAAACACGCACACGGAGAGAGGGAAAAAATAACCATGTGTGCAACTGCAAAGTAACACTTATTGTTCAGAGATGATGCTATTTTGAGCCTATCGGATGGCCACAGCACTGTGCGCTAGGAACTGGCTAATGGTGATCTCAGTCCTGTGAGAGGCTCTTTGGACATCTTACGCAACCTTGAATGATCTCATTTGTTCTCCTCTGCCTCTGGTTCTTTCTACATTTCGATATCACTTCTCAGTGCGCCTTTCAGCTCATTTCTACTTGCATGTGCCGTTCAAGGACCGTTTGGTTTACCTCACGGTGGTGTCTTGTTTTAATCTGTTGCAAATGAACCTCCTCATTTGATAGTCAAAGCACTTTGTGAGCTGCTGTTGTTGTTAGAAAGTTATTTGAAGGAGTGGATTGGGTTTCTCTGCCCTTTTTTGGTTTTGTTCCCGTTTGCTCCTGCATAGGTGTGGTTGGGTATTTGACTTGTCACACCACATTTCAGTCTATTTGGTGTTATACCATTAAATATATTGATTGATGCCAACTGTACCGTCAGTAATTGCTTGGCATTCGGGTGTGTTTCTCTATGAATGTCTTAATTAATCTTATTGCAGAGTAGCTAGTGATAGAACAGGTTGCTTTGTCTCAACCAAATGTAAATGGGTGTGTGAACTGACTGGGAAATAAATGCTTTGGCTAGATCGTGGATATTATTCTTCCCTTGTTGCGTGGGAGGAATCGTCTCCCTTTTGAAACAGCAGCACCTCCGCTGTGTTTTGATTATGAAGAGAGCTAAATTTAGCCGCTCCTTGGCAGCGGGCCCTCTTCTGCTTGATTAAAGCTGGGAGAAAATTTGCCTGGTGGCTTTGGCGCTGGCTGGCCCGACCAACCCGATGACAGGGTGAATGACAGTGTGAATGTATGGCGGACTGGACTGAATGAACAGGAGAAGATAACAGCAACTGACTCTGTGCTCGTGGGGCTCTTGCATGCTGCACAAAACACATACTTTAGAGCAGCACTTTCAACAAACCATCTCAGTGGGATTAACAAAAAAAAAAAACAGAAGACACAGAGGCAATCTAAATAAAGCATGACAAGAAGAGCGAGATTAGATTATCTGTGCGTGACTTTGACTGTTAATGCTTTAGATGAGGGCCCATGCTGCTGTATGTTTCTCTATTTGCATGAGAGTGAAGTCTGTGCTCCACTTCTTGGATGTCAAGGGGAGTTCCCAATCAAGCTGTTTTGGCTTTGTTCCAGCAGGCACTCATATATGGTGTACAATCTGAAACATACAATTTCCTAACCATTTGTCAGATAGGTATCTGACAAGTTCAAATAAAAGCTGTAGCCTTATCAAATCCGGCCTGGTCCTTGTGTTTCCGACGCTACTTGACAAAGTGCTACAAAATCTGGACGTACAGAGAGCACGCAAATCTGGAAACAGACAATTCAACCTACTTACATAATGAACTAGGGCCCGACCGATATATAAAAATGTGTCATGTCACTATTTTTTTTAGATAATGCATATTTCAATAAATAAAAAGTTCCTGTACACCTATTGACAGTAACAAGTATTTATATATATTTAAGGGTTCAAAAAAGTAAATTTTTCAATATATATTTATGTTTTTTTTTTTTTTTTTAAATAATCGGCCCATTTAATCGTTATCGTAATTTTTCTCTGAAAATAATCGGCATCGGCACCCAAAAATCCATATCGGTCGGGCCCTATAATGAACTGGTATTTGGAAAAGCAAGAGTGACCTATCACCGCTTTATTGCGTTTGTCAATTTAACTGGTAAAAGTGACGGTCTGCTGCCTAGTAGTTTGGTACACTGATCTGTGTAAAGAAATAAGACAGAGTCCAGTAATCCTGTCTTTACTAGAGAGGTCATTAAAGAAAGGAACGGATTATGAGCGGCTTTATTTTAGCCAATACTGATCTTTTGGGGGTTTAGCTTGGGACTACTCCAGAACCTTTAATCCTCTCCGTTAGTTGCTCAACTCCCGCCGCCCTCTGCGACAAAAAAAAGAAGTCTTTGTTGTTTTCTGTCTTGTGACTCAATGGCCTCTCACCTTCTTCCCTATTTCAACCACATAGCATGAAAATCACAGTAATCACGAGATTTGCCACTTAATCTCCTGGAAGCCTGCCAATCAGGAGGTGCCAGGAGCTGTCACAACAAGAAGACACTAGTTTCGACCAGCTAAAAAAATAACAATCCTCGCCTCTGTTTTAAATGCTGAGATAGTACGAAGTGGCATTTTGTTCCATTACAAACTTAGGCGGAACCTACTCTGGCATGCGATAGATTAACCAGATAAACCGCTAGCAGTATCATCTTTGACATTTGAAGTCGATTGACTACACATAATGGAATGCAAACCTGAGAAGCTTTCTGTGACATGTCTGACTCTTCACCTCTTTTTAATCTCCCATGCCTCCTGGATACTCATGGCTGAAGTATAAAGAACTGGAGTGTTGATAAAAGTTGTTTTTCACGTTGACAGAGCAAATTAGGTGAGCGGAATATCTGTTTATCGCAGCAGCCTGTTGGTCCAAATAAACCGATAAACATCTTGTAAGAGCCCCTGCTCCACCCTCCACCCATACATTTTTTTAAGATATTTTTTGGGCATTTTTATGCTTTATTGATAGTGCAGAGAGACAGAGGTGAAATGGGGCAGAGAGGGGAGTGACATGTAGAGAATGACCGCGGGTGGGAATCGAACCCGGGTCTGCTGCTGGGCCCGGCCCGGGAGGGGGACGCCTTACCAATGAGCTAAAGGCGCCCCCCACACACACATTTCGTAAACACACACACATCCCTCCACTTAAAACACCATCCATAAACTCATTACATCCGTCTGATGTTTGTCTCTGAGCTTTTATCTATGCACCGCACAGCCTACCGCAATGCATTATTTATGTTCTGGCTATAAAGGTCAGCGGTGATGACGTTTTTTTCTCGTCTCAGAAAGGGGGATAGCACATTGGTGATTACAGGGAAAGGAAGCCTGCGTGCAAGCCATGAGTGTTAATCCTATGGAGATATTGGGAGCAATCTAGGAAAGATGTCGGGCGG
The DNA here is from genome assembly GCA_026122265.1 of Ammodytes dubius. Classification (NCBI taxonomy): domain Eukaryota; kingdom Metazoa; phylum Chordata; class Actinopteri; order Uranoscopiformes; family Ammodytidae; genus Ammodytes; species Ammodytes dubius. The sequence continues at coordinate 1,944,407 of CM047528.1, read as the reverse complement.
AATTCTGTTTTATTATGGAAAAACAAACGGCTTAAAAAAACATATTAAGAGATGCTCCTCGATCTGTGGTTTTTTCATGTGACTTCAGATTAACGAGCCAGAGATCCTGTTGGCTGACCACAGAGTAACGGCCTGTCACTCAAGACTCACAGAAGATGCAACTGGTCTTAAGGGTGCTGCGCGTACTGTACTTATACACTGTACATCAACTGGGATCTAGGAATGTTTGTAGATTTTGTTTTAGGCTACTCTTGCAATAATGCCCCCCCCCCTCCCTTGTTATTTTCACAAGAGGAAACACAAGAGCTATAGTTCCCACTTTTCTATCACTGGCAGTTTGAAATGTGTTGTCATCAAGCAGACACTACCGCAATCCCTCTAGAGAAAAAAAAACAGCTATAAAATGCCATGTCATCTATCTGCATGTATGCCTAGTTTGAGCTGGATTGGAAATTGACACCACCCAGAAGCCAAATGACCCTATATCTTGGCATGGGTGGGATTTTCTATGAGTATGTACAAGCTACTTTGGCAGGCGGCAACTGTGTACACTCAGAGTAGACTTCGACTCTAAAGGGAGCTAATGAGCCGTGGTTATGTCGAAAAGGCCAGGGGAAATTTGGAATCTTTTCTTTTCTTTTTCCCAAATCGATCCCACATCGCTGTTCAGTTATAAACAAGATGTTGTATAACTAATGTGTTACCCATTCAGCACTGCTCCGCCTTGTTCTTTAAGCCAACAAAGAGAATTTAAAAAAAAAAATTCAATAACTTAGGATCATGGTCAAGGCTGCGAGGTATAAATGTGTGACGCAGCTGTAGCTGGCTGCAGTTGATTCTCAAACAAAGCTGCTTGTATTTAACCTGCACAGTACACTCATGTCTTCTTACTGGTGATGGCATCCATATTGGCTCACAGTGTTCCCACCTTCAGAGATTCAAGGCTAGCATGCACGCACACACACACACACACACACACACACACACACCACACACACACACACACACACACACACACACACACACACACACACACACACACACACACACACAGCCACCACACGTTCAAACCTCCGAAGGGAAAAGAACTGTTTACTGCGGAAAAGAAGCCTGTGTTCCTGGATTGTTTGTGTCTCCAGTGTGAGGATCAAACATTCTGTTAAAGCTACAGACAGTTAAAGAATTCTGAAGGCTACATTGACTTTCTCTCTTTCTCTCTCTCTCTCCTCCTCTCTCTCTCTCTCTCTCTCTCTCTCTCTCTCTCTCTCTCTCTCTCTCTCTCCCTCTCTCTCTTCCTGCAGACCTCCTAAACGGAGCCCAGGAGAAGTGTGACCTGCCGCCTTTGGAAGGTTTCCCTCACTGCGAGAGCAAGCTAACGGTGAATAGCTAAACACTGTATTAAAACACACCACAGACACGCTACAGACAGACCTCCAATATACCTCTCTGTTTTTAAGCCTGTGAGTAGAATCACTTAAAATAAAGCAAAAGAAGAAGAACTCGGTAAGATAACTGCATTAACAGAAAGACTACAGCCCCTCGTATTTACTGTTTCTCTTCTCACACTGACACAGGTGCATGCATGGATGTAATACACACACACACACACACACACACACACACACACACCAATGCAGAAAGACAGTCCAATGTTTCTGTTTGTGTGCAAGTCTCCCCGGAGCTGATAGGGCCCTATCATACACACCATCTGCTCAGCCAGTCCCAATCCTCCACTGATACTGTCATCATTTCCAACAGCCACAGCTTGCTCTACAGACAGACACACACACACACACACACACACACACACACACACACACACACACACACACACACACACACACACACAACACACGGTACATGCGCCTTTTGAGCCCTTTCTCTGCCTGCCACATTACAGAATGGCATAAAAATTCACACTTTTTTTTTTTTACTGTCTGTTACATCTGACAAATCCATTTTTCTCAGTTCGTAGAGAGCTCTTAGTTTGTCATTCAAAACAAAAATAGGACAATTGTCATGCCCCTCACCATCCAAGCGGCTCTGATCCAAGCCCATCTGCCAAGCATACCCTCTATGAACAAAAATAATATATATTCCTCCTTCTGTGCTACTCCAGTCCCTTAGCTTACTGTAAGTCAGCAGCGTGCATGATTCGCTCCAGCCCAGTGAACTAAGTAGGAAGGCTGTCAATCCATATCTTTACTCAAATGCCCCTGAAGAGAGGACACCACAGTGGACCATTTTCTCTTTTCAAATTCCATGTTTCAATGCAATGCACCTTTTGATTTTTTTTTTACTGTTGTGTCTTTGTAAAATTCATCAAGGAATGCGTGTTCTTCCGTCTTAACCACTGATTTCTTTCCACACATTCACACCATCAGAGCTAGCCCAGAGCCGCTTCAAGTCGTTTCCCCGTTCCAGCTCCGACTGGATGACTTACACATGTATTTGATGAAAGGGAACTTGTCTCTCTTTCATTTTTTTTTCAAATCCCAGGTTTTTCCATTTGATTCCAGGGACTCAATCCAATTTTTTTTTTCAGTCACACACACTCCTCTTTCTTTATCCTCTCAGCCACATAAACAACCATCAGGATTGTGCAGCCTAGATGGGTAGCTGACTGTATTCTAGACATTCTGCAACCGTGCGCATTATGTATTCTCTAAGCAGCTCAACCTGCCCACACGCACAGCCGCTGTCGAATTGCAATATCAACCTGACTTTTTTCGTATCCATCCAAAAAGCTGCATTATTATTATTTTTTAAAAGTGACACATTTTTTTTTTAGCTGTCAATGTGAATGCCAGAGTAGCTCATAAAAACCCCATGGTTGCCTCATACAGTCAAGTGCGAAAGTTTGTGGACCCCTTGAGCCTTTTGGAATTTTATTTATTTTAACCATTATTAATTCATTTTTATCAATACCAGTATTTTTTTATATGAAATAACAGATGTTTGTTTATCAATTCAACATTTTTCTTTTCCAGAAATCAATTGTTAAAACAGATAAAACAAATTATTTGACGAATGTTGTATGTGCAAAAGTTTGTGAACCCTGAGCTGCATTGCTTAAATCGAGCAGGTTGACACAATCAGGTGGGCCAAATTGGTTGATGAAATAGACCAATGTAATGAGAGATCTTTAGGAAAGAAATTGGGTGGCACTAGATAAAACAGAGATAAAACCAGGTCAGTTTAGGCTCACCAAAGTGAACCCATACAGGTCAGACATGCTAAAAGGAAACAAATCTCAGAGGATCTCAGGAATAGAGTTTTGATGTTGCACATTTGTCTGGGGACAGTTATAAATTCATTAAAAAAAATTTGAGCTCAATCGGTCCACCGTGAGGCAAATCATCTACAAATGGAGAGCTTTAAGAGTGACTTAACATCTGCCTAGAAGTGGACTTCCTTCAAAAATATCCTCAAGCGCCACAAGAAAAGTGATTTTTCAGGTAAAAGCCAACCCAAACATTACATCTGGAGATTTGCAGACAATTTGAAACCACCATTATTCACTTGGAGAAGGTTCTGTAGGTGGTAGGCAGAATTGCGTTTTTGCCCAAACATGGCGGTTTTGGTTATGACCAAACAGTTCAATTTTGGACTAATCTGTCCACAGAATAAGACTTCAGGTATCTCCAGGTGCTCTCTGGCAAAGTTGTGACAAGCAGTTTTGTTCTTTTTTGAGAGCAGAGGCTTCTTCAGCAACCATCCCATGAAAGCCATGTTGACTGAGTTTTCTTCTTATTGTGGAACCATGCACATCTGTCCCAGATGCTGCAAGAGAGGTCTGCAAATCACTAGATGTAATGTTTGGGTTGGCTTTTACCTGAAAAATCACTTATCTTGTGGCGCTTGTGGATATTTTTGAAGGAAGTCCACTTCTAGGCAGATGTTCAGTCACTCTTAAAGCTCTCCATTTGTAGATGATTTGCCTCACGGTGGACCGATGGAGCTCAAACTTTTTTTTAAATAATTTATAGCTGTCCCCAGACAAATGTGCAGCATCACAACTCTATTCCTGAGATCCTCAGAGATTGGTTTCCCTTTTAGCATGTCTGACCTGTATGGGTTCACTTTGGTGAGCCTAAACTGACCTGGTTTTATCTCTGTTGTATCTAGTGCCACCCAATTTCTTCCCTAAAGATCTCTCACTACATTGGTCCATTTCATGACTCAATTTGGCCCATCTGATTGTGTTTACTTGCTCGATTTAAGCAATGCAGCTTAGGGTTCACAAACTTTTGATCATACAACATTTGTCAAATAATTTGTTTTATCTGTTTTAACAATTTATTTCTGGGAAAGAAAAATGTTGAATTGATAAACAAACACCTGCTATTTCATATAAAAAATACTGGTATTGATAAAAATGAATTATTAATGGTAAAAATAAATAAAATTCCAAAATGTTCAAGGGTTCACACACTTTCGCACTTGACTGTATATTGTGCTGCTATAAAGGAATGTGTATGGGGCTCAGATTCAATCTTTCCCCTTTCTTCCCGCTCAGTGGATGAAGGATATGTGGCGCTCTGACTCCTGCTATGGCAACTATGGCGTGGATGGATCTACCTGCTCCTACTTCATCTACCTCAGTGAGGTGAGTGTGCGTGTGTGTTCATTGCAATTTTAAATTTGATGCTAATGAAGCTAATTAAGGCTAGTGACTTTGTGCCCCCCCCCCCCACAGTATCTCTATAGAGTCAACACATGGCTGCATTTTCCCACGTCTTAAGACATTTTCCACTACGCTTTCCCACAGAATCAATAAACCACTCACCACACATAAGGACAAAATAAGCATCATGGTCTGTGTGCATGTTTGTAGCAGCAACCCTAGTGTATTGTGGTATTGACCTTTGGTCTGGCCGCTTTCAGATAGGGGCTTTCACAGGGTTTTTTTTTGTTGACAGAAGGGCTTTGAATATAATTGCAAAGGAGGAATGGCAAAAGACGATGCAGCCACTAGTCAAGCTTCCAATTCAAATGTAGTGCGAGATTGAACAGTATTTAAATAAGGTGTCCGTTAGTTAATGCACTAAGAGGGAATTATAAGACGCCTGTCAAACCTGAAATGATGGGAATGAGGCCATCTATGTATAAAGGACCACCATATGCTTTTAATGTGATATTTAGCCTTTTTGGATTTTTTTTTATGCAAATTTGAATATGTTTGCACTTGCAGTTCAATGCTAGAAACTCATTGCAGTTCAGATGAACTATTAACAGGTCTTCACGGTAAAAAAGAAACAACCATCGAATTGCTTGAAAAACTGCTTGCATGACAAGTTCAGAGTACATTGGTAACATTCCTTTAATCTGACACACAGAAGGCAAGGCAAGGCAAGTTTATTTATATAGCACAATTCAGACACAAGGCCACTCAAAGTGCTTTACAGGGGCAAGATTAGAATACATAAAACACATTATAAAACATTTAAAAGCGAATAAAAGAAGCAAATAAAATAAAAATTGCAGGTTAAAATGGAAACAAAAAAGTCTTCAGACTCGATTTAAAAGAACTGAGAGTTGCAGCAGACCTCAAGTTCTCTGGTAGTTTGTTCCAGAAGAGAAGGAGGCACTGAAAATGAGAGCAAATGAGGGAGAGAGTCAAAGGGGGGTTTCATTTTTAATGAGAGCAAATTAGTGTGTGTTGTAGGGGACGGCGTGAGAGACGCAGGAGAGGATACATTGGGAATGGGGAGAGTTGTGTTGATGTGAGGTTACTTCTTAAATAGTTTTTTCAGCCTCCGAGGTCCGCAAGTCATTCCTCCGTGAAACGAAAAACCTTCAAATATTCTATCAGATGGTGGTTTTCATATAACACATTTTCCCATCGACATCTGAGAGAGAGAGAGAGAGAGAGAGAGAGAGAGAGAGAGAGAGAGAGAGAGAGATAGAGAGAGAGAGAGAAAAAACACGTGTTCATCATGATACGCTCGTTTTCCAATCTGTGTAAACACACTCTGAAAAATATCCCAGCAGACGCGACTGGGATTTCTCATTAGAAAAATATTCCGACATGGATCACACAGCACAGTGATTGCTATTCTGTCTGATTTTTTTGGATTCTGTGAGCGTGTTTCCTTCTGTGTTTCTGAAAAAAAATCAAGATCCCCCCTCCTGTTGGAAAGCTCTTCCTTGTCTTCTTGTTTTTTTTGTAGACAAGTCTGCTAATGGCATCAAAAATAAGTATTCTGTCATGTCTCAAGCCTCAGATAAAGGTCAGCCTTAGCCTGTTATGAATATTGTATACCAGCTGAAAGCATTGCAGGGAACACAGGAAAAAAAGCCTGTATGGAAATAGAAGTGAGATGGACAAACAGCAGAGTCCATTAGGAGAGAAATCTTTCTTTTTTTCTTTTGCAATCTGGCCACGTCTATCGAGTGCTTATGAAACACAGGAATCAAAGAGAAACAGATGTATATCCTCCTCTGTGTGTGTGTGTGTGTTTCTGTGTGCATGCACGCCTCTTTCCTGCTAATCGAACACCATCTTGGTCATGTGATCTCACGGTTGCCATGGCAGTAAGACTTGCATATTTCCTGTATGTATATTTAGAAAAAATAGCTTTGGTCGCTCCCTCCGTCGGGTTCTATTTTGTCTTGTCTCTTCAGAGCACACACACACACACACACACACACACACACACACACACACACACACACACACACACACACACACCCTTGGCCATGTATAATTCATACTCGCGGCGACCACCGAGTTAACCTTGCAAAGCAGCGAGGGCAGCACATCATGATGGGATGTCAGCCGGAGAAGGTCAGGGCTCAAGTGCGTTGTTATACACAGTCTATGGTTGTGCTTGGAGAAAGGAGAGTAAACACTTTTTTTCTCTGGTAGCTCTCCTCTCAGTGTATGGATCTTTGGTCTGATATGGGCATTTTTTTAACGTCCCCTTGTTTTGCTCTGGGGGATATTTACGAGCATTTAATGGATCCCAGCTGCTCCAGTTAGATTGGACTGATCAGCCAGTAATAATTATGATAGTGATAGGGTTCTGTGTACAGCAATAATCTAGGCGTAAATCACTCAAATAGGCTGATCTCTTTGTCAAAAACGTTGTGTTGTGTAACTTGTATACAGTATGTCCCTCACAGAGCCCTCTTCCTCTTCCAAGATGAATGCACTCTTGCATTCATCTTGGAAGTGTTTTTTTTTCCTCCTGTTTAACCCCTGTTCTGAGGTCAGCAGCAGAAAAAAAATTTATTTAGCGCTCGTTGCCCTCCAAGTGCATAAAGCAACCAAAAACAGCCCCGAAATCAGATCCTATTTAGCGGGCACTTAATGCAAATCGCATGAACCGCGGCTCAGCAAATATTTACAGTATTTGCAGCAGGCTTAATAATTGTGACTCTTAACAAGGCCTCACTTTGAACAACAGTATCAAATCCAGCATTGGCCGACTTATGTTTGCATTATGCATGTTAGGTCCTCAGTGATGTGTGTTCTGTACGGTGTGTGTATGTGTGTTGTGTGTGTGTGTGTGTGTGTGTGATGTGTGTGTGTGTGTGTGTGTGTGTGGTGTGTGTGTGTGTGTGTGTGTGTGTGTGTGTTGTGTGTGTGTGTGTGTGTGTGTGTGTGTGTGTGTGTGTGTGTGTGTGTGTGTGTGTGTGGTGTGGTGTGTGTGGTGTGTGGTGTGTGTGTGTGTGTGCACGCTTGGCAGTTAGTGAAAAGCGATACTGTTTGTCTACATTAAGCTTAACCTTATGTTGTTGTGTGTTTGTTTGGTTAGGTGGAGAACTGGTGTCCCCGCCTGCCCTGGAGGACAAAAACGCTAAATGAAGAAAAAGACAGGAGGGGACAGGTGAGAAAATTAAAAACACACACTTCAACTGATTAAGCTGTTCTTCCTAAATTGCTTGTACTCACTGTATGTCCAAATCAGCAGCTATTACTGAAAATGATGGTGTCTATGGGATGTATTTGGGTGTCAGATTACATTTCAAGTTTAACCTTTTCCGTGATCTAAGTGGCTTGAATGTATTCATTTCGAAGAGGCCTGTACGTGTCCATTAGCATACATTTTTAAAAGCCGAGTCCCTCTCAACTCTCAACTGGATACACATGCCGCAGAATGCCATTTAAAGGGGGCTCTTAGCTCGTAGTTTTAATTCTAAAATGACCAAAATGGCAGTAAAGTGTGAGGGGTTATTTCCATCCATATAAAGTTGTGAAAAATAAAGCCAGAGTGGTGGAACCTTGGGAAAAATCTGGAATAATGATCTTCAGTTTCAGTAACCCCCCCCCCCCTCCCCTGAATCAATAATAAGACCTCTTCATCTGCGCTCTCTGGGTGCATATACAGCACCGAGTGTATTTGCCATTTGACAAGCTTTGGAGAGCTTAATTCAGGCCCAGTATTTTTTTAATAGGTTCAGTCTGCGGAAGTGATTTTCTGTCGCGATGAGGGATGCTAATGCCCCCCACAACAGCCTCGTTTCAGACACCTTAGCCCACTGGTAAATGGCACTGTGCTGTTTCTCCTTTGCTCACTCACTCACTCCTTCTTTCTCTCCCACACACACACACTGCTTCTTTTTCTTATATTCAGACTCTTTGAATTCAGTGTCTGAAATGCACGTGAAAAGTTTCCTCTCTTCCTGTTCTATTATTTTCTATTCTATTCTATTCTATTTATCCCCCCCTTTTCCTTTCCTTTCTTATGGATGATCTATTATTAAAAGGTGTGACTGATTTCAGACTAACCATTTGCGCCCTGTAAAATGCTTTTAGTATTCCTTTCATCATAAACACAGTGCCCTTTCTTCATTTTCTTTCTTCTCTCGCACCTTTTTATTTAATCAAAATATTTATATTAAGGTTTCTTTGATATCCTGCTGTCTAGAGCTAAGCCACATTTTTGTCAGTGTATCATTTCCTCTGTAGGCATCTCTTACTATCTCTTATGGTTATTGTCACGTCATTTTTGTACGCCCGCTTCAATGATTATAGAGAGATTTCTTCCATCCCTGATTTGATTTATTCCTCTATTCTTTCTGCCACTCATTGCATACAGCTGAAGGAACTCCCTCCAACATAAACAGCCCCCTTTAGCCATTTGGAATTTGCCTTAGTCAAAATTGCCATTTTAAATAGATGATATACATTTATAAAGATTCCCTATGGGATTATTACTTCATGGCAGCAGCAGAAAGAAGGATAAAGGCCACTTGAATTAAACTCAGTTATTTAAAATAAAAAAGTAGACAGAATTGATATGCTGTCTTTGGATTAGATCTGATATAGTTTTGTATAATGGCTAGTTTCTGCTCACACTATTCGGTGTGCAGATGAAGGAGCAATACAATATTCGGTAGTAGCATTATGGTAGCATGGACACGCTAACATTGGTCTCTTAACGTGCATTCCAGGCGGAGATTCGGACCGGCTTCGAGGAGCTCTACCACATGATGTCACAGCGCGAGGAGTTTCGCTGGATGATGCTGAGGATCAAGCGAATGGCCGAACCGTGGGTCAGCGCCGTACGCTCACTGGCCGCCAACAGAACCTAGCCGCCGCAGGAGGAAGAAGAAGGTGGGGCTGATAAAGTTTTATTTTTAAAAAAAATAAAATAATAATATTTTCATATCAATTTCTTATTTATTTATTATCACGCCTTAGCACTCCCTTCAAATCTCAACTAACAAATGGTGAACGGCAAGGACAAATAAAAAAAACATTTAAATGGCAGAATTTTAAAGGCCCACGTTTAACAATATGTTTTTTGTGCATTTTGTCTTAATGAAAATAAACATAATTTTGCATGGAATTTGGTCTATAGTACACACCTACATAACACTAATAAGGCATTTTCAAGCTTTCTCCCGTCTTACAAAACTTTGGCGACTCACACAGCAAACCTGCACACACTTAAAAAATTGTTTAGTGTGAGTGGGATAGGGGTACATTAATACAAATAATAGTATGTATTCTTCTTACCTGCCCAGGGACTACAGGTGGAAGATAGCAATTTGCTAAAACCTGGTGCAATGCATCTCTCCTTGCTCTAAACAAGGTTAATGTTTATTTTGACACTAGCAGAGAAGTCATCCTCAGTCTGGCACAGGGATAGTCTCCTGTATTAGCTGCGTTTGTGTAGGCTGTTCTCACACTAACACTGCTTTCGGACAAACAAAACACTATTGTTCGTGCCTCCACATAAAATGAAATGTGTCACTTCTGCTACGCCAGCCAGAAGACAATGTGTCATTCTACTATCCCACACCATTTTCTACTCCAAAAAAAAATCCTGACTGAATATTCTTGAGCTATTATCTTAAAGTGTAATGTCTCTCTTCCTAAAAAAAGAGGAGGAATGAAACCCTTTTCAGGGAACTTTGGAAAACACCTCCCTTTAGCTTTCACCTTGTTAAATCACAACACACACACACACACACACACACACACACACACACACACACACACACACACACACACACACACACACACACACACACACACTAATTCACACTTGTAGACCGCCCCACTTTTGCTAATGGCAGTGGGAGAGGAGAGACATGGATATTCCATTGTGTCTCAAAGCTGATGGCAGGTCCCATCCCAGCACTGAATTATGTACTCCACACTTTTCTACGGGCCCTGTGAATATTCACCTCACATTTCCGTGATACCTTGATGCCCGGAATATAAGACAAAAAGAACCATCTCAGAGTCATTTGTCCACCTATCCACCTATCTATCGTGCCTTACCTTTCCCCTCTTTACATCTCTGTTTCTCAGTCTAATGCGCTGAGGCTGTAATTAAACAAAGTGTGTTCTCCGCCTCATGGGCCAGATACATTCAAAGCCGGTTCTTTTATTTCCGCCACTAATCTCTTTGGGATATTAATCCGCACATATTAATCCTGGACTAGTGTGGCTCCAAAGGAGACTGGGGGCTGGCTGTCAACAGTGAAAAATGTGTGCCGGTCACTTTCAAACAAAGCCGGCTATTACAGGAACACCGTGTTCCCCCCTCGGCAGCTGAAAATTATCCTTTCTGTGTGTGTGTGTCTGTGTCTGTGTCTGTGTCTGTGTCTGTGTGTCTTGTGTCTGTGTCTGTGTCTGTGTCTGTGTTTCACGTTTAAGGTTCATCTTATATTCTAGTCTCTTAAACGGAAACCACATAAATGCTACAGTAGATTTGTGCTTACTATTGTCACTTATTTTGCCCCAAACATTTCTTTTCAGATCCTGGTTCACTTGGCCTGCTCACCAAGGAGTCTGGCTTCAAGATAGCAGAGAATGCCTTCAGCGGCGGCCCACTGGGCGAGCTGGTCCAATGGAGCGACCTCATCACCACACTATACCTGCTGGGCCATGACGTTCGCATCTCCGCCTCCCTGGCCGAGCTCAAAGAGTCAGTACCAAGCACGCACACACACACACACACACACACACACACACCACTCACTCACTCACTCACTCACTCACTCACTCACTCACTCACTCACTCTCTCACACGCACGCACACACACACACACTCACTCACTCACTCACTCACTCACTCACTCACTCTCTCACCACACACGCACGCACGCACTCACTCACTCACTCACTCACTCACTCACTCACTCACACACACACACACACAGTATTAGAACATGCTCAAACTAGATTGTTCATTTAGGGTGCATAGTGAGACTAGGAAATATCAAAGCTCCTTTAGTGTTTGGAAAAATGCATTCACTGAATAAAAAAAGACTGTGGTTGCGTTCCGAATCGCATACTTTCTACTATATAGTATATAGAAAAAAGATCTAGGATGTCCCGATTCTTGGGCCAGATTTAGGATGGTTAGAAGTACCCGGATGTCCTACTTCAGGCGGCCAAGATTGTTAGTGTTAAAAGTGCATCCTTGGGCGATTTCTGACCCACAATCCATTGCGCGCTCAGAAGTGACGATCACCCCTCTACGAGCCTCCCATATAAAACCAACAGGGATGCATGGATATAAAAGCAAGAGCCCAAATCAAGGCGCAATGTTATGATGAAATATAAGAGTAAATATGTCCCAATAGTAATGCCTACTGATCCTAACTAGATTATTTTTACGCGGTTGTAGTATGTAGAATAGAAAAAAGAAAGTGTATGCGATTGAATGTATCGGAAAGCAACAATATCTCGGGCTCTCCTGCATTGATTTTTTTCTTATCTAACAATGTTACAGAAGTGCACTGCTAAATGAGTGGAGGACTGTTACGGGCCAAACACAGCCTGAGCCAATATTGATAACGATTGTTGTGTGTCTAGTTTTGCTTCTGCACAACAGACCAACTTAGTTTCGATATAGAAAATGTTGAGTAGAAACAGCATTGGTGGCCGTGAAAATTCAAATGCAACACAAAGTCAAAGCACCTTTTGTCTGCCATACTAACAAGCGCCCAGTATTTGCTTAAGGTCATTTGACTGAGGGTAAACATGTGTAGGTTGGCTGGTGTTTTCTGGCACGCTGACTCAAACTGGTGCAAACTTGTTTTTCTTTTAAACAAATACAAGACTTACATTTTAATTTTATTTTTCTGACCCCCCCCCCCCCCCCCTCCCCTCCCTCTCCCCCAGGATCATGCGCAAGGTGATGGGCAACAAGTCCAGCTGCCCGACCCAGGGGGATAAGGTTGTGGAGCTCATTTACATTGACATAGTGGGCCTCACCCAGTTCAAGAAGACGCTGGGACCCTCCTGGGTGCACTACCAGTGAGTACATTCATTTGAACTTTTCCCTTTAAAGTGTATGTTCTTTTATTTTCTTCTGATTTTTACTTAAAGGCCTACTTCACCGGTGGGAATATGAAGGTGTATTGAATTCTGAGATCCTATGTAGTATAAATGTGTCTCTTACTGTGACATCACAGTAAGAGAAATGTAGGGTTAGACAGTGAGACCATAAAACACTCTTTCTGCCTTTTGTCAGGCTAGGATGAATCAATTTCAATTTATTTTGCACATTTATACTACATAGGATCTCAGAATTCAATACACCTTCATATTCCCACCAGTGAAGTAGGCCTTTAAGTTGGTTACAATCGTATCAAACACACCACACCACACCCACACAGTTCTTATTAGCTTAGCTGCTGAGTGAGAGAGAAGACCCCTGATGAATAACATTCATAACATTAAGGGTGTTTATTTCCTTTTTTTGCTTTTTTTGATTAGCCATAACTCCACAGTAGATGGCCCAGAGTGTATTGCTCGTACAAGGCCAAAACAAGTGCAGAGAGATTTCCTTATTGGATAAAGGAAGCAATATTAATATTATTGTAAGGATCTGATATGATTAGGCAAAAAAAAAATCACTTACGGCTAGACGGCTGTGGACCCTGCCAAACCAACACAATGTTGAAATGAGTGGCTGTTGTAATTTGATTTTTATCTTTAATTATATTTACCGGGGAGGTTTTTGCTGAGTCCTTTCTATGTCTGCTTAAAACGGGTAAACCATCTTGCATTGTAACGATTCATTCGGTCATCAAAGCCTTACTGAAATCCTCCCGTCGGCCATTTGTACAGTTCTCTAACCTTGCTGTCAACGGCGGTCTAACAGCCTCCCCTCACATGTGAATCAGGGCATCCGCTTGAGTCTTGTTTGGCACTTGGCGGGACAATGAATCTATTTTCTGCTTGATACATTACCCACAATTTCCCAAAAGGCCCACAGTAGCGTCCGTTGTTTGCAATCTCCCCCCCACCACCCCCCCTCCCCACACAGCCATGCAGAATCCTTGTCTGCCTCTGATTGCTCTGCTGAGAACCGTAGAACTCTCACCATCAGCTCAGACTGGCAGGAAAACAGAGGGGAACAATAAGGGCTGGGGGGGGGGGGCTCTAATGGTTCCTCCCCGCTTGTCACCAGGTTTTGTTTGTCCGCAACACAACACCTTCCACTGCATCCGCTCCCTTTGTGCCCCGGAGGAAATTGATTCAGTCTCGGGGGCATAATGTAAAGTCCAGATGCTGTTTTTTTGCATTATTCCCTCCTACCATTCTTGACTATGTAAGGGCACTTCATGTCACTCAATGCATTCTGGGAGCTCTGTTGAAAAGAGGAGTCGGAACTCGGAAAGTCCTTTTTTTCCTCCCTTCTCTTTCTTCTTTTACCAAATAGAATGGACCTCAGTGTCTGCATCAACTTTCTGCCTCCTACTTCCCTGTCTCCTCTGAGTGAATTACCTTTCTTGCCTTTGTGGCGCGGAGAATCCCTTTTGTGAAACCCATCTTGTCTTGACATAGGCGGGCAGAAAGATATCCTATAGAAAAAAAACAGCACGCCAGACGTGTATGCATATCAGTCCCCAACGTACTTAACAATAAACTGTCATTATCTTTCCTTTTTTCCTGGTTTATTTATTGCGTAGGGACAAAGCAAGCAACCAAGTCTGTCAGGCTCCGTTTGTGATTCATGCTTTTATTCTATTGCCCCCCCCCCCAGTCTCCTGTCTTCCAGGCTATCTGTCTTAACAGAGCCACGTCATTGTGTTTTTAAGCTGCGAGGGAGGAACGGGAATACTCTGAGCTATTGGCTTTAGAGGAAAACGTTGTTCTATTTCATTTAATCCTTTCATCCAATCATTCCAGCCAGTCATCTTCATCAAGGCCCGCTGCGGGGGGAAAAATGAGCCGGCGAAATCCAGTTTTACATTTTGTGATGTTGATGACAATGATGCAGAAATTAAACGGGACAAACCTCTAGTGTGTCAGGAGTTTGATTAAGAGTCCATTTATTGTCATCGCACATGTACAATGGAATCTATAGCAACTCCACTCAGTGTACCCCAAAAAATTAAGTGCGAAATAAAAGCACAAAATAAATGAGACCCAACCACACATAAGTGAACTGGTAACATTGTATTGCACCATTTTCACAGGGTAATATATCACTTAGCTGGGATGCTGTAGTGAAAGTTCAGTTATTGTATAGCACGTGAATATATACGGAGTAACATGTTGTGCAAGTTACCAGGTGGCAATAAAGTACAAAAGGTTCAAATAAGAGATGATGAAATATACAATAAATACATTTTTAAGTAGTGCAAAAGGTAAGGCAGTATAACACATTACAAATTAAATAAATAAATTAAAATGTGCAATATGATGAACATTATTTACAATATGCAGTAAACTGAGGAATGCTAAAGTGTACATTATATGTGTATTTCAATGTTCAGACTGAGTATAAATAGGTTCTGGCTTCTTTGCTTGTTTGAAGAAGGTATGGATCTAGCGGAAGGGTGCAACTGTGCAAAAAAAATTGTTACTTACTACAGATTTCGTTGGCTTGCTAGGCAGCTGTGTGTGTGTATGTGCGCTACCTACCAAGTCAGGAGGATCCACTACAGAAACCACCATAGGCATGTCTTGGTCTTGGGTCCCCATCCTTACCCTGCATTTCAAATTGTGCCTTCTTTGTTTTCTGGCTTTTTTATTTTGAAGAAGAACGTGGCTCAAGGGTGCAACTGTTTCCTCTTGGTAGCTTGTGTCCCTTTACGTGCCTTCCACATTTTTGGCAGCTCCTAGCAGGTGATAGGTTCTTGTCCTATGCATAACACATTTTTGCGGTTAGTATTACTTTGATTTGCGATAGGAGCGTGTTCTTTTGTGATAATGATATTTAAACTTCAATGTCTGTGTCATAGGAGGCACTTTGAGCAATGTTATGGTATGAACCCATAATGTAATTTTAGAAAATGTAAATAAACCCATACTGATAATGTAGAAACCTTGGTCAATAATTTAACAAATTGCTGAGTGGATAATGTAAGAACATTTTGCACATTCCAACTTATTATCTTATGAAGTAAGCTAATTATGTTTTATGTCTAATGTATTACATTATAAAATGAGTCAATTTATGGATTAAATGGGTAATTGTGCAATGTTAAGTGTAGTATGTATTAAAGGCCATTTTTCAATATTTGTGTATGACAAATTTCAGTAGCGAATTTCAGGAAAAGCTATATTGAAAAGTGCTTTTAATGCATACAGCACTTTTTTAATCCGTGCATGATTAAAACGTAAGAAAAGCAGTACACTATCAGGAGAATAATGTTTTGCTTGCTTTGTAAAATAAAATGGGTGGATGCACCCAAATGACAGTGATTTTCTGCCGATTAATGTTGTTGGGAAGGCCTTATGACATGTGTATGAGAGATTCAGAGATGTAATATAGGCCATATAGCATTGTCTACATGTATTCACAGCACAGGCTTCATTAAAGATTTAAACCTGTTAAAAAGAAAACATGCAGACTTACCTCCTACATTCTACTTTGGGAAGCAGCAAATGGGTGGGGGAGGGGGGGCAGTTGTGGACAGCAGCAACTGTAGTAAAATGTGGCAACAACTGTGGGTTAGTTGAAAAGTCAAATGAAATCAGTTTTTCTTAAAATAGCCCAATACCAGCCAAAATAGATGTCACTTGTACAGAACGTACAGAATGAAAATAATTATTGTAAATAAATAGTAGGTTATCAGCCCCAAGAGCTAATAAGGCAGCAACCTAGTCACGGCTTGTATGTGGGTCGGAAGGGATGGAAGGGGTGTTCAAGTGCCCTGACCAAGCAGGTCTAGCAGTAGGCCTATGGCAGGAGTGTGGAATAGGCCGTAGAACAAATGACCGACTTGAAAAAATAAAACAGTCCTGCGGGGAGTGTGGGGGAGGGGGCATATAGCGCGACTACACGATAAGAGGGTCATTAAAGGAAATAAAAAGTTTAGCCAACAGAAACTCTTACCTGAGATAATGTGGCGATATCTTGCTTTGGGCCGTTGTTGCTTCAACCAGCGGCAGCGGGCAGGTAGGCAGCTTCATAAAAACTCAAACTCCGCGGGCAGGTAGGCAACTCCATCGACTGCGCGCATTGATCCAACCCCCATCTGAACGAAGCACCCTCGCATCCCCCTTCCCTCTCCTCCCCCGCACATGGCCCGCTATTATAGTAGTATGATATCACAGTGTGTCTTTCCCAGTGCTGTACTTGCCTGATGAAGATTGATTTAAAAAAAACTAAACCCTGATGTTGGGCAGTAATTCATCTTAATGCTTTCATAAAGACAGATACGTCTGTTTATCAAGCTGCTGTTGTGCTTAGGCCTCGGGGCTGTGCAGGCCTGTAACAAACCCTAAAGGTATTAAATTCCCCATCCGACAACCGCTTTTCCTAATGATCCATATGGAGCCATTTATTATTTATTGCTAGGACGGGGGGACGCATGGGAGATAATCCCAGCTGGAGTTAAACCCAATCGTACACATTGTCCATTTGGGAACACTTCAGGTGGATTACATTATAGTGAAATTACACATCCACTTTGATTTAAAAAGAAAAAAAACATGGCCACTCAGTCAGCGCCGGTCGATACCTCAGCGAGTGTCACTAAGTGCACACTTGTTGAGCCACATTACAACGCCCACTGTCAACACACTAGACAGGCTGGAATATGCCCTGAAAGCTTCAACCGCGGCCATATTTGCGTTGTCATGACTCCGAGCTCCGCCCCATCTGTTGAGGATACACTGTATCTACGAGGGACAGATGAAGGGGTTGTTTTTCTCCGCGGCGGGGTGGAGATGGCATGTGGTCATGTTGTTGTTGTTTGTCAGCTTTCAGTCTTGAGTTTTCCTCCCTGTGAATGCGCTTTCCCCCGGCTCCCTTTACTCTCCAAGGGCCTTTTAACAGTTCACAAAGCCCCAGCTGCACAGCATCTGCCCAGGCAAAGAGACAATCAGTGACAGTGCGCAGGAGGACACAGGTGTGTGTGTGTTGTGTGTGTGTGTGTGTGTGTGTGTGTGTGTGTGTGTGTGTGTGTGTGTGTGTGTGTGTGGGTTGTGTGTGTGTGTGTGTTGAAAGGAGCTACCTGGCTACTTCCTTTCGCTAAGTGATTCATGCCGAGTTTTTTTTCACCTCTACCTTGCGTGGGCGTCACTTATTTTCCCAGAGAGAGAGAGAGAGAGGAAAAACAATTAATAAGCTGTGGCCAAGTCATCAGATGATATTAGCTTTCCTTTTATTTCCACTAGCCCTTTGCCACCCTAATCAAAAAAAAAGAAGTAAGATAGCGAGGAACAGGGCAGAGCAAGACATAATGGAAACCAGCATTCGGAGAGAAGAGAAATGAGTTGACGAGGACCGGTGAAACAGAGGAGCGTGCAGTGGAGTCATAAGATAAAACCATTCCTTCTCCTCCTGGCTGTGGTCTAATTAATCCTTTGCTGTGACCTTCTGAGGGCGGCCATAGATGTTCGTTCACATTTGTCGGCATCCACGTGATAAGTCTTCACTATCTCTGAGAAAACCAAGGCCCTGTGTCCTGTTCTCTAGTAATACAACACTATAGAATTTAATATCGATGAATTTACTATCGTAAGCATCCAAAAGCCCAGATGAACAATTGCAGTGTTTAATTATTGAGCTACTTACAGGTAAGTTTGTGTAGTGCGGTGAGAATAGAACAATTAAGTGTGAGAGTAAGTACTCATGGGTTTATTACTTTGACTGTGTAAAGAGCAGTGTGTGTGTAGTGGTTCACTTGAGCTACACGCTTAACTGTGTACATAAGGTGTGCAAATGCAGTTTATCTTAAAGAAAATGAAACCACCACAACAGTAATTCAGTTTGTGTAGACATGATTTATGATTGGGTGTCATTGTCATCAAAGCAAACTTACATACAGTACATGTATCAGTGCTTCGGGTTAACATTGACACGCAGGGGCGCTCCGGTGGAGTAGTGGTTCGCGGGTTCAAATCCGACCCGTGGACCTTTACTTGCATGTCATCCCCCCCTCTCTCTCTGTCTCCCCATCTCAACTCTGTACTAATAAAAAAAAAAAAATCTAATAAAGCTTGAAAATGCCATGCAAAAAAAAACATTGACACACTTGTCTCTCTTTGTCGTCACTAGGTGCATGTTGCGGGTTCTTGATTCATTTGGGACGGAACCGGAGTTTAACCACGCCCACTACGCCCAGGCCAAGGGACACAAGACGCCGTGGGGGAAGTGGAACCTCAACCCGCAGCAGTTCAACACCATGTTCCGTAAGTCAAACACACATAACACAGAATGTCCTCTGTCAGCAGTCACTAAAGAACCTGTAAAACTTTAGCTCTTTGGCTCAGTTTTTGGTCCATGTGCAGGATTTATAAAAACAGTTTAAACCGCAGTTGATATAACAAGCACAACACAGAACATAGCTGGCTGGCGGTCTGTCCTCCCTCCCCGATTCAACAAGCTAAGTGAAAAAGTTATAAAGCTGTCTTCATGCATATTTCACTGGAGGCTGGAGAATAACACTGGCTCTCTTTTTTTTCTTCCACATAACTCTCGCAGATTTCCCCACTCTGTTTGTTTCAAAGTCGAGGTTTTGCCAAACACGGCTGCTTGCGGCATAAATCACTTTTTGGGAGATCATTACATCACAGGCTGTTTCCTATGTCGACAGCTCCAGTTAAGTTTTTCACTCTTGATTGAGCTGTTTCGGTTGCAGGAAGAAAAAAAAGAGGCATAAAAAGTCAGCTCTGAAAAAAAAAATCCAACCGCTAATGGAACCTATCAAGCAGATTAAAGGAAAAGTAAGAGGTCAGATGCTCGGCTCTCCATTTAACCGTGATTATGAATGTAGGACGTAAGGGGTTTTACTGTTACGTTAGTGTGTGTGTGTGTGTGTGTGTGTGTGTGTGTGTGTGTGTGTGTGTTTGTGTGTGTGTGTGCATTGCGCTACTACTGCGAGCTAACCCTGTAACTGGAGTCAACCACATTTGACTGGGTGGATGAGTGGTGGCGGCGAAAGCACAGGACAGCCGCCCCTCATGGGTATTGACCTTTTTTCCCCCCAAAGAAAAAAGTGAAATGTTACCCGTCCTGTCCCTGTTAGGGAAGTCCCAGAGGTACCCAAAATACCCCTGCACCCTGAATGGGCCCTTTATCAGCTACGGAGGTATGTCTTTCCCATAACACACTGGGGCCTTTGCACAGAATCTAGTCAAGAGTCGCTAGGTTAGATGATATCGCAGCTGAAGCAAGTGCACAGAGGTTTGGCCGATTGTTTAAACCACAGAATGGCATCAGTTCCAGGCACGAGAGACCAGAGCCCCCCCCCCCCCCCCTCCCCTCTCTGTATTGTTCTGCACAACACTTTATCTTCAGTCCTCCCCCAGTGCTTTAACTAAAGAGTAGTTGGTGTACAAACAGCATGTTATAATAGCACCTCCAAGGATGATGAATATCTCAGGTTTGTGATCGTTACAGTTTAGTGCTCAAGGACATTCATTATATTTAATTACTTGAATAAGCTCCCGACCAAGCACACAAAGAATATCAAAGTATTTTTAACACTCTTTGCAAATACTGCTTAGTTCTATTTCCAAAGTCAACACAGTGGGCACTTTATTCTTACCTGCTCAAAATGATATAAAGTGTGCTTTTTGGATTCCCTGGGAACTAAACCTATTGAATGTAGATGCAAAAAATAAAATAGACAAATCAGGTGCTCGTAGGTAATCCGTCCTACATTTGGATTGGTCCATTTGTTACTATTAGGCAGCGCTCCATAAATCATTGGTTGGGGGAATTGGGAGTATTTGGCCTCCGGCCAATAAGACAAGACAAGGCCAAATTGACCTCATTAATCCATTTCAGAGTGGGGATAGCGGGCAGTGTTTTTTCTGGGGGAACAACAGTATGCGTTTGAATGGGCTGCGAGTGTAAGTGAGTTGGCTCCGTTCCCAGCGCAAGTCGTTTATAATCAAGGGAGCTGGACACTTGCTATAACATAGTTCCCCTTTTCCTGGGGGTTTAGCAGACATAACAGACTATTTGGAACTAGATATTAACCTGAAGTGTAGGTGACCACAGACAGATATATCCAGACTTTTTATCTCATTAGTTGGTAAATAAGGATGACTGTGAATGATGATCCTCCCTTTAATCCCTTTAACCTTCTTCTTCTGTTTACCCTGTCTCACGTCTTTGTTATAATAACACAACATTAGTTTTGGGTATAGCTATGCAGAAAGCAGAAAGAGTATCCCTGTAAAAGGGTGGCCTCTGTGTCCATTCTATCGGCATTATCTCTGAAATTGTTCAGTTGCAGTTGCTCTCGATTGCTTCGCTTGCGTATCATGGTGCCCTGCCGCTGGATGCTTAATCTCTCACGGACAGGATGAGTTCAGAGGTCCAACATAGCTGCAGATAGTATTTATCTTGGAAGCATTGCCAACGACATAATTGACCCTGGGATGTACCACGAAGTGCCTTTTAAAGCTTTTATAGATGGTGTCCCTGGCACAGACCTTCATAAAGGTTATATTTATTTATTTTTATATGGTATCAATAGACGTGGTGTTCTGTGTTTTCCCAACTGCGTCCTTTCACACATTTTAATTCACTCGGTTCCCAAAGCAAAATATATCTTTAAGAATACCTTCAATCATAAAAAGAAATGTGCGCTTGCTATTGATAGCATTTAGATTTACAGTCGAGGGAAGGAAGAATTTGTTGCAAACGAGGAAACACCATTTGACACCTTCCTTTCAGAAGATAATGAAATGCAGACTAATGGCGTAATTTTCAAAATGTCGCCCACCACCACCTGTAATGCACAATTGGATTTACAGCATTTTGTAAAGGACAAGGGGCTTCTCGAACACTCTGCCTGCGTCTGCTCAGTGATCCCTTGCGGTGCAGAATTATTGACGACGTTATTTTCCTGTAATTTAGCACCCTCTCGCCATGGTCCCAGCCGCTTCCAATCAAGACGCTTGCCATGATCGATAGCAGTAGATTAGCATAATGGAAGTGTCTCCGAAAGCTACCAACACCGCGTCCAGAAATGCTTTAGAGATGCATTATATGACATATATTCTGGTCTATTTCAATGCTCTTATTGTTTTGTATGTGTTCATACAGTGAGCACAGTAACATAGTAAGCAGTTACATCAATACTAAAACTGCTTAAACCTATTAATACTTTTTTTATTGAAGTATCTTATGTTAACAGTAATTAAATTAAGTGTATTATTCAATTAATTCCACATAGTAGCTACACAAGTTCCCAACCAGTTAAATTGAATACACAAAGCACATGACATGCTGTATAATAGGCGTCCATTCAGCAGTCATTAGTTCTCTGGCAGATGGTAAGTTTTTTTCACTCCAAATTACTGAACAGATAGAACTAAACTATTGGTCGTAGCGAATTACTCAGTTAATTAAACACACATCATTTTCATCATGGTATCGTTGGCAGGCAGCAACTGTAGGCACTTGCCCGAAAGCTCCAGCTCACCCCCGCGCTGACATCTTTATAAAAAAAAACCTCATCAGTTCAAATCTCAAACTGTGTGAAAGCCTTTTTTAGGTGAAGCTTCCCCTCAGGCCCATACAGATAAAAAAAAGTTTTAGTAGTCTTTGATGTGGAGTTTTCAAAGTGCTGATGGTGCATCTTCTCAGTTTTATTTTATATATATTTTATTTTTTCTGTCTGGCCAGCAGTATAGAAGCTTCTTGTAAAAATGAGTCATTAATCGCATTTAATCCTCGAGTCTGTGAGTTGGGACTCCTTTGGTGTGGTGTATTTTCTTGCACCCTGCCCTTTAAAGAGTGTTACCTTGACTTTTTAATCCTGTTCCTCCCAGTCACTTAACCAGGATGTGCATCTATTGATTATATAACTTACTGACCTATACATTCTTTACAAAGCAAACTTCATATCCCACACACTTTAGCAGAGTTTGCTGAGGGCGAACGGAGCAGCTTGGGGCTGTTTGTCAGTGAATAGCAAATGAAGCCGTGGCAAAGTGCTTTGACACTTTGAGTGGTGGGACACAGACGCGTCCGTTTCCAAAATGCATCAAGGGAGGGCTGAAGGCTGAACACCAATTAACAGCCTGTCCTGTTTACAGTTGGCTTGCTACATGAGCGTTAGCAATGCCTAGGACCGTCTCTGAAATACATATGGAAATACATCTTGGTTATTACAGTGACCATCCGATGTGATGCACTGACTACTGACATGTCATATTTCCTCTTTCATCCTAATATTTTTGAGTGAATCTAATTACCATTTAAATTAGACCTTTTGAATTGGCAAATTAGTAACAGCATGTTACAATTTCTGCCATGAAGTCTTAAGTACAGAGATTGCTTTATATTAGCAGACTGCTGGGCAATTACTCAAAATGTCATCCTTAAACATTTCCATACTACTTATACAACTAATAGTTCAATGTTATTTTTTGTGACTCCCCAAATTATCCGTTTACACAAGCACACGAGCCACAGAAGAAATCATACACACCTAGTTTTGCTTGGTTTTCGGGGTGTGGCTTTCTTAACACGTGTAGGATCAGCCTGGTTTCATAGCTTTGTACATCCTTATTGCTACTGTTAATGGTTTTACCAGCAAGCGCTAGCATGAACCCGCAGGTCATCTGGGGACAGTTGTTGCGTCAGGCTGCCCACGCTGACACCTCACTCAGATCTGGAGATATCTTATACATCCACTCCACATTCCAGTGCTCCCCACTACACACACACAACAATCACACACACCACAAAACACACACACACACACACACACACAGGAAGGAAGTCACAGCACCTTGCAGAGTAAAAAGTTCCTATGGAGTAATGCAGGGGAAGTGCAGAACAAAGGAACAGAATTAATTGAAGGCAGATTATGAATTGGACCAAATTTACAACCCCGCCATACTTGTAATCACTCGCTCTTTTTGTTTGGCTGTGTACTATATCTGCATACATGACACCTAACATGTCCAGTCATGACGCCAAGAAGAAAATGTTCAAGTTGTCAAGTGTGTGTGAAGCAACCAGAGATAAGCATCCCAGACATTCCACGAGTGTGCTCGAAACTTCAATTGTACGTTTGCGACATCTGAAATATGATCATCAGATAGTTTGTGGGGGAGGGAGGGAGGGGGGGGGGCTCATTTTGTCTGTCAATGTTCAATAATAGCTCACTCGACCTGGTGCTGTGTTAGTTATTGTCAATTTCTCTGTTTATGTTTGCCTTAAGATATATTAGCCGAGCCAATATGTGAACAGCTGAACAAACATTATTTGCCTTCCTTCTTTATTTTGGCTACTGGGAGTGAAACATGTCACATTCCAAGCCAACACCGATAAAAAACATGCCACCGTAGCACTGTTAGCACACTTTTACAGTCCCCGTCATTGTTCCCGCTGTTATCTCCTGCAGATAAATCAGCAGCAGCTTTGTCTGTCACCGCCATCATGTGGGAAACGGTTAAAGTTCACTCTCCTTTTTACGTCATAAGGTGTGAGAAATACACACGCTATTTGAATCATTGAATCTGACTTGTTTTAAATGCATGCCTCAATTTTGCAGCTTGCGGTGTCGAAAAATGTCTTCCTGAAAGCTGGGGTGGAGGATTTGGGGAGAAAATGGCAGTTGGGATAGAGATTCGAATCCATATACCTCAACCGCTCCACTTGTTGTCTTTGGTCCCTCCCCTTTGGTCCCTCCCTGACACGCTCTACACCAACAAAGTCGTGCGAAAGTGAATGGACAGTCTCAACAGCCAGTAATAACAGAGAATTGGAGCCTCGCTCTGATTGGTCAAAGTGTACAGCTCATGTTAATTTTGACCAATCAGAAATCACATACCCCAGCTTTAAATCTATCCTTCTTTTATTTACCACACAGAGGCCAATCCCCTGACTTGACACAACCCTAATTTGCCTCTTTAGTATTAACGTTGTGGTATAAAACAAGCTTTGGCCACAGCAGCTCCCTTCGGCAAAAAAACCACACCGAAAAAATATCTCCCTCCCTGCCTGTTCCATGCACTTCAAAAGAGGGCCGATGACATATTGCTTTCATTCTACTTTGCTTTGCACTATATTCTATAAAGGAGATTATGAGTGTATTCATATGAGCGAATCTCTTCTGTTCCTCGCGCCAAACCCCCCTGTCGTCACATTTGTTTTACGGGGCAGATGGCGGCGACGGTAAAGCGCTGCCAACTTTTGAGTTTGCCACACTTGACCCGGCTCATCTCGTGGGTTCCCATAGTAACTAGTCATCAGTGGGAAATAAGGAACACACAAAAAAAAAAGCGCTTGTTCGAGTGGTGTTTCGCAGCTGTTACAGTCTCTCTCTCTCTCTCTCTCTCTCTCTCTCTCTCTCTCTCTCTCTCTCTCACTCTCACTCTCTCACTCTCTCACTCTCTCTCTCATCTCTCTCTCTCTCTCTCTCTCTCTCTCTCTCTCTCTCTCTCTCTCTCTCTCTCTCTCTCTCTCTCTCTCTCTCTCTCTCGAAAGCCGGGAGGTTAAAATGGGCTTATTATTGAAATGAAAACAGACACTTGTGATTTTTTTGTTGTTGTTGTTGCCCACAGTGATGCATAAAATTAAAGCGAGGAAAGTGTCTCACAGTGCCCCAAGTCATTTGTCATTTTTTTCTCCCCCAAAGAAATGATCACTAAATCCTTTTCACCTCTTTTTCTTTCATTTAACCACATTTAAATGCCTCGTATTGAAGTAGAGATAACGCCTTTGGCATCTTGAAACTGAGCCTCTTAATCCCTAATTATGCCATTATGGAATGGGGAGACAGATAGAGGGGGGGGGGGGTGACATACAGTAAAGGTCCACGGGTCGGATTGGAACCCTACCCACTATGCCACCTGGAGCGCACCATTATGCGTACATATTTATAACATTTTAATTTTCAATTTTTTTGGTTTGCAGCTCACACCCCAGACAACAGCTTCCTGGGCTTCGTAGTGGAGCAGCATCTCAACGCCAGTGACATCAGACACATCGACGACGTGAAGAGACAGAACCAGTCACTGGTCTACGGCAAGGTGGACAACTTCTGGAAGGTACGGTTAGGTTTAAAGGCATTAAAATGTGGACAAACAGAATGATGTAACCATACTTCAGTAAAGTTTCTAACTTCTGAAAGTCCATCATAGAGGCACAGAAACACTCTAACACCTGGCTATACCTACAACACACACTTTTTTCCAAATTTTTTTTGACTTTTTAGATGTTCACGTAGCATATGTATATTTTAGTATGTTTTCCCTACTGAAGATGAAAGTGACTTGCGGGGAAAAAAACTCTTGAACAACCTTGGTGAAAAAGTTTCACAGGCGAGACCTTAAAAACTTAATAAGTCTGGTTGAGGAGCTCAGAAATTTGAGCTTTTTGTTAATTTTATTCTAATTTAATGCATTGCTCACACTGCGGCACACAGACCAAGGGGATTACTGTATCCTAGACAAAAGCGAGACTTACGAGACTGGGAGAGATTTGCACATTGTTTGGCATGCCCACGGATGGTTGGATCACTGCCTGCGCCCTTGATCAGCTTTCTACCGACACCGTGTGCATTTCAGACTAGGCTGCTCCACATTCAGCTAACTCTCCGATGTTTAGAGGAACTGGATGGAGCTAGCATTGAAGCTACAAGAGAGATTTTTTTGTCTGGATGTAACATGCCTGTAGTGCAAAAATTATTCCCACATCAAGGGGCTGTGTGATAGCATGTGTGGAATACATAATGAGCCAAAACTAACTGGCTAATTAACTTGTAGTGCAAACACTTTAGGCGTTATGTAACGTCACCTATTCATTTGTTTTGCATACATGTTAAACCAGCCGACATGGTGTCATGGTTATATTCAACATGAATAACTCAGAAATTAGGTCATGGTGGTCCATGGAAGCGGTCTCTAAACCTTTTTATTTGTATTTCCCCCATAGCTATGTCAGATCAACCGTTCATTTTACAAATAGCACTATTGTTTGCTGTATATAAAGGCATAATGGTTTTCAGGCGTAGGTCTGTTTGTGTGCATTTTGATGCTTTTAGCTGTTCAACTGCTGAACCGTGAATGGATGTTATAACCGGTTTATTGCTTAGCCAGTCAGCGACCTTATTAACCGCAGTGAAACACATATACAACAGCCTTTTCGGCTTACGTGAAATAGAGATAGAAACTGTAGATCCTCCCTCCTCCATCTGCCTGTGTCTTATCCAACTCAACACTGATTATTAATTACTTTAAGCTGAATATTTCAACCATGTCATGCATGAACGGTTGTTGAATAACAGTTTTTAGCTTACCCTACCGTTTAGCTTGCCAACAAGTTTATAAGCACAGTATGTGGATATATTTTTCTATTTCTATGTTTTCAATTTTAGCCTAGCTGCATTACATTTATTTCTAACGTAGCAGCTGCCAACCGCCGCGGTTCCAAGCTGTTGGTTAAGGCTTTAAACTTTTTAAGCCAGCGCGGATGAGAGAAAAAGTCCTTTAAATTGATCAGATAAAAATGATAGCATCAGTTCCTGGGGCTCATTATGTGTTCTTAAAAGCAGCCCATTTTACCATATGTTCCAACCTCTAGGATTTTTTTGTAAATCCTTTGCAGAGAGGGAGAGAAAGAGAGGAGAGAGAGAAGATAGAGAGAGAGAAGAGAGAGAGAGAGAGAGACAGAGAGAGAGGCTATGTGAGCAGCATACAGCCAGTGACCACTGAACCAGCACTACGAAGAAACAAAGTCCAATCTTGCGTAATCTAAAAAGATATTAATTACAGTAATAGCAACACTTATACAGACTGATTACCAAAAGGTACATTGTCAGGCTCTGAACCCTTTATACTGTTGTAGTTTTTCTTTTTTCTTTTATCCAAAAGGTAGCTGTGGGGCTGCTGTGCTTTGTGGGTTAGTAACACTTGAGTCAGAGCCATTCCGACTAGCTTTTAACGAAGGGCAGCCCATCAGCGCACAGCAAGGGAACATTAGCTTCTAATCAGACTCCCGAGCGTGTTCATTACCCCCTGCTTTTAATTAAAGGGCCATTTTGGAGCCCACTGATAACGAGGCCGGCTGATTCCCTACCTTCCATTTCCCCCTCTCTTCTTCTCTCTTCTTTAATCGTGCCGTCCTTCCTTCCATCGCTTTCTCTAACACATGAGAGTTTCAAAATGACACATTAGATCGCCCGAGCCAGCATTTCTCCAGCCGATTGCCATGTCTTTCCTTCCTTGGGGGATTTATGTGGAGGAGGGGGGGGGGGGGGTTAATGTGGGTTAGGCAGGTCGTAATAGTCTTGACGGAAAATACAGCATTGCAAAGGTCCTCTCTCTCTCTCTCTCTCTCTCTCTCTCTCTCTCTCTCTCTCTGTCTCTCTGTCTATCTCTTCTTTTCTATTCCTCTCTCTCTCTCTCTCTCTTTCTCTCTCTCTCTCTCTGTGCCTGATCAGTATGCAAAAGGTGCTCAGGTCACACATTCATCCCACAGGTGTACAAAGCGGAACGCCTTGTGAAGCAGACTGAGTAATTGCCCACAGACACACACACACACACACACACACACACACAGTCTCTCATTCACACACATTCTTTTTTAAGGGCTTTCTGCTTTTATTTTTATTTTTTGCATGTGTTTTTTGTTTCTTTCAACTTGAGCGCTGGAAGTCAAAAAGGGAAAACTAAGTAGAGTTTCTGATGGACACCAGATGCCTTGCCGTTCACATTTAGTTTTCTCATTTTGCGTGATAACAGGACAGTTTCATTTGCCAACGAGATATTCAGGCAAATCTTTTTGTTTATGTGTGTGTGTGTGTGTTGTGTGTGTGTGTGTGTGTGTGTGTGTGTGTGTGTGTGTGTGTGTGTGTGTGTGTGTGTGTGTGTGTGTGTGTGTGTGTGTGTGTGTGTGTGTGTGCGTGTGTGGTGTGGTAAACAAAAAAATTGCCACATGCTGACAGCACATGGATATCAGTTCAAATCTTTATTCTAAAAATATTATTGGCTGATAATGTCGGTTTCAAGTGGAAATTTGGCAGTTATTAATAACTGCGGGCTAATTAACAGCGTTAATTTTTGGGGGGAGGGGGAGGGGGAACCATGTCCTGAATGAAATGTGTGAGAAGCAGACTATGGACGGCCATTTTGCCATTAAGTCATCACAGAGTTGACTAGGGGGAAAGAGAGAGAGAAAAAAATAAGATTGGCCAGACCACCTCTGAAGGGCAGGCCGTTTCCATGGCAACGCAGTAAGAGGAAGGGTAGAGCGAGGGAGCCGAGAGTGACTGCCAGTCTTCTCTCTCTCTCTGTCTCTCTTTCCATACATACATACACTATACACTGCACAAAAAACAGCTATTGTTTTTCAATGTGTGCCCAATGTCATGTGACTCACTGCAATACAATTTCAAGTATAGTCAAAGTGGCATTCATTTCTTACTCGATAGTGGCTCAGGTGGTAGAGCGGGTCAGCCAATGATCGAAGGGTTGGCGGTTCATTTCCCGCCCTGCCACTTGTGTCATGGTTGTTGTGTCCTTGGGCAAGCCACTTCACCCGACTTGCCTCGTGTGAATGTTAAGGCTGTCAAATAAAAAAAAATAACGCAGATTAATCGCACTTCTATAATGCCTTTGACCGGTGCAAAAGTGGTGCACAGCTGCACTGAGCTGCACCCGTAGCTTGCATACACGGCCCGCACGGGTGAAAGGGAAAAAAGTAAAGAGAGAAGCAGGGAAAGGGATGGCTCTATGGACGGTTTATGGGATGCTTCGGGCAAATAAGCATGAAGGTAGGAAGACATCTGTGCATTATTGATTTAATGGGTGCATCAATGTAGGCTAGGTTCCAAACAGTATCTCTCAATCTTCCTCCGTGTGTCTCAATTTTGTTTGCTAGCTGTCTCGTCTCCCGCGTAAACGGACTCCCGCTCCGTGTGTGTGTGTGTGTGTGTCAATATTTTTGCCTATGAGTACGATGATGGTGAATGAATCGGCATAGGCATCTGTGGCAGTGCAGCGCTGTCTGTTGTGGAGACAGAAGTTACGAGAGACGGAGAGCGAGAGAGAGAGAGAGAGAAACAAACTGTAACAGGCTATACAGCTGTTTATAAACAGGTATAAAAGTGTCATAAAAGTATGCGATTCATATAGATTAATTAATCACAGAGCCTGTAATTAATTAGATTATTTTTTTAATCGCTTGACAGCCCTAGTGAATGTATATGACTGCCTAATGTTTGTGGTGGTTGGAGGGGCTGTAGGCACTGAATGGCAGCCATGCTTCCACCACCGGTATGAATGTGAATGAATGGAATATGGAACGTTGCAAAGCGCTTTGAGTGCCTAGAAAAGCGCTATATAAATCCAATCCATTATAACTCTATCTATCTTATTACTGGTATAGATTGAATCAAAGAGACCAATCAGGCGGAGCGGCTTTTACCTGTCCCCACCTCATTAGTGCACTACGTCTCAATTCAAATGGGTCACTGTCCCCCTGTGTTAGAATGTGTTTGATAAGGCAGAAGGGGGAAAGATGGAGAAAGGTGAGAATAGGGTAGGAGATGCACAGAGAGGGAGAAGCTGCAGGCCCCTTCTGGCAGAAGATCAGAGGATATGGTGAAGAAAGGCAAATCACGCTGAGCTGACAAGGACACACAGACACACACACACACACGCACACACACACACACACACACACCACACACACACCGCTGGCATATGCAAAGCAGAAAAAGGCAGCAACCATCGCTCCGCTCGTACCCTTTGCAGTCGCGCTCATAAACAGACAGCAGTGTGTTTCATCCTCCCCTCTCATGATAACCCAGAGTGCAGTTTGAACATTAAATCCTTTCCCTTTAGTTTTATGAACTAAATCCCATGTGACTGCGGGTGTGGAATCCCGAAGTGGACGTTTTGAGGAAAGAGCGGTGACTCCTCCCTGTCACCATGCTTTATCGTTTTTTTTTTTTTTTTTTTTGTTTAGGCCCAAGACACTTCCAGCAGCAGTGAAGCTGTTGCTACTGCACAACTGTGTAACTCAGATTCTGTAGTGTTAAATATTATCTGTTCCATTTATCAGGAGTATATTACAACTAGAGGAAAGGCTAGGCTACAACTTCCGAAGAGAAATGACTCGCGCTCGCTGCTGAAAGTCTGCACTGGAAACATTGAAAACCGGTTGGAGTAGAAGTAGCAAAAGATAAGCTAGCTAAAACAGTCAAATAAAAATAAAACCAAGCACAGCAGTGATAATTTGGCGAGATATACCCATCTTTATAGCACCTGTTATGTTCTAATGCTTCACTAAGGTAGTTTGAATATATATAAATGGTGGGAAGATCCCCCACCTGGTGCCGTCAGCTTCTGTACACAAGGTGTAAGCTTTTAATTGCGCCCCAATGAAGCGTGTGAAGTTACAGGTGTTTCCATGGCTGCAGGATAGACAGGAATATTACACCTGCCACATGTGTTTTAATTTTTTTTCTTGAACTCACTTTTTCTTCCATCTCTCAACCTCCTTGTTACACTCGGATGACTGCGCACACCCACACATAGCTAGCAGTGATTGCATATAGCACCTCCCTTTGGTATCTGGGCAGTCAAAAAACATGGCCCTACACCCAACTCCCCAATAGGTTATACACTGTTATGTGTAATGGGGCGTGGCAGGGCATCCGAGTAAATAACATCTCCTTAGTGCACGCCAAGCACTTCTAGATACGGTTTAAAGCACACAAGCTGTTTATTTACAGGTACACCTGTATGTGTGGTGTGTGTACCTGTGTGTGTGTTGGGGAAATCACTTTTCCTCCCGCTCCTGGCAAAAGTGTATTTCTGTCCTGACTGACAAGCTTCCAGTTTTTTTTCCCCGCGGTGGGCCCTTAGAGTGTGTGAGTCTTTTTTCTCGATGGGAAGGTGATCAGAGGTGCGCTTGATGTTTTCATGTGGAAGGCAGTTTGAGGGTTGAGGCAGGTGGGGGCCACGGTGCACCTGTCTGCATTCTGATGAGACCTAAGCTCCTCTCGCTCCTTCTGGGTTACTATAGAGTCTCATCCAAGAATGCCATACAATATAGCAGAAGTTAATTGTTTAAGTTGAAATGTGCTGTATGCTTCTTCCCCTCCTGCTGGCTTGACAACCACTACCTGTCCAGATAAAGCACTTGAAACACCTGAACCAGCTCTCACACACTCTTCATGAAGCTATGGAGAGGTTTAATATACATGGGAAAACAGTGCCGCACATGCTCACATATCAAGTGAAATGCTTTTACGTCACCCCACGGATCCAAGCCACTGCATTACTGTAAGACATAGGCATACCATTTAAGATGGTGTGTTTTTACCTGCTGTTTAAGAACTATATTATCTGGCTAAAGTAGAAACTGACAGCAAGTTAGTTAGCTGTGTATACACCTAAAAACTATTTTGCCTTATACTGGGAGGCTCAGATGTTTTGGTCTCTCAGCCAGTTAGCTTTCCTCCCCTTAAACCTGAGTGACTCCCCACTGTTTCCTCTCTGCGCCAGAGTTTACAAATTCCCTCTGATTTACAAGGTCATAAAACTCACCACCCTCGTCTCTCCTCCTCTTCCTCCTCCTGCTTCAATCAACCTCTCCGGCTTAAAGCACTTCTTTTATTTTATAACTCCCCAAGCACGGACTCCTGTGCTAGGCCGCCACCATTGATTCCTCTTCCTAGTTTTCCAGTGGCGGTATTTCGCACGGTAGATACATCCACATACAGCATAGATGAACACACACACACACACTCTGCCTAGCAAGATAACAAACGGGCTGTATCCAAAGACACTGAGGGAGGAAAAAAAGTCATGTAATGTTGTCAGTCTGTCTTCACAAGTCATAACGTCTCCCTCCGACAGACGAGGCTTGTGAATTGAGGTTGACATAATGTTATTACGTGAAGGAAAAGTGTTGTGTGTGTGTGTGTGTGTGTGTGTGTGTGTGGTGTGTGTGTGTGTTGTGTGTGTGTGTGTGTGTGTGTGTGTTGTGTGTGTGTGTGTGTGGGGGGGGGGGTGGTTAGATTGGCAAAGCTTTACGGTCAGAGGACATCGCTTGCCAGATGCTCTCTGGAGCGTGGCTGGGTTTCACACACACACACACACACACACACACACACACACAACACACATCCTGCTGCCTTGAAAGACTTTAGCAGGTCCTTCCTTTTCCCTCACTTCCTCTCATGTAACAGTAGCTCAGCACCTATTGCATTCTCACAGCTGATTTCATCACACTCCAACAATGTCCACTTAAATTTTCCTTATGACTAATTTTCTTTACTTAAAGTACTTTGCCAAAGCTCATCTATAATTCTTTTTTTTTTTTCTTTTTTTTTTTAAGATATTTTGTGGGCATTTTTATGCTTTATTTGATAGTGCAGACAGACAGAGGTGAAAATGGGGCAGAGAGGGGAGTGATATGCAGAGAACGACCGCGGGTGGGAATCGAACCCGGGACTGCTGCTGGGCCCGGCCCGGGAGGGGGATGCCTTACCAACTGAGCTAAAGGCGCCCCCTCTCACCTATAATTCTAATTGCTTTAGCTCAGTTTGGAAAAGCCTGCATTGCAGCAATTGTAAAATGTATGAGTCCAATCATTCACATTATTCAATAAGGTTTCTTATGGCATGTGCCAATCAACTATTCACTAAAATGAAGTATGCGCTAGTTAGGATACTGCATTGGAAGCTTTGTGCCTCGCTTTTAAACATCCTAAAGTGTCTAAGCTCTTGATTTTTTCGCAAACCCCACATATTTTTGTGTGTGTGTGTGCTCCTCAGGTACCCAGCGGTATCCCTTCTTTAAATCCCTTCATCCACACACATAAATCCTAGCTCAGCTCTCCTGAGTGAAAAGATTACAGGATAGTGATTCCACCTTCTAATTAGAACTTCAACCCTCTCTCTCTCTCTTTCTCTAACACACACACACACACACACACACACACACACACACACACACACACACACACACACACACACCAGGCTGCTTTAGTTACAGCAGGCTGGCTGAAGGCATCTGATAGCTAAGCCCCAGGGAGCCTGACGAGCGGCTACCTGAAATTTAAACCCCAAAAGGAAGCGCCGAGGTAGACACACACAACACCACACACACACACACTCTCACACACAGAGAGTTTCAAAGGCGGTCTGGTGTGTAGGAGTTGTGTGCACAGGTAGCTTTTAACAATAAAGAGGCCTTGAGTGTTGAAAGTATCGGTAATCAATAATATTCATGCGTGTGTGTGAACATACTGGTGAATGCACCTTTGAGGCCTCCTGTCATTAAGGTGGAAACAGTCCGCTTTCTTCTATACTGAGCTCGGCCTTTGAAGGTACAAGAAATAAAGTGGACAAAGGCACAGACATACTGGGGAATGTTACATTTGTACATTTTGTTGAGTTACATGGCAGTCCTGTCCTCCTTTTTTTTCTTTTTTGTTAATCAAAGACCTGCTGTGGCAATCTCAGTGTGGGGGGACGATCAAAGGCCTTATATTTCCATCTTAAAGTGATTTACCAGTTATTAAAACAGAAATAAAAACGTTGGGGCTTATTATTAGGCTTCTATTCCCAACTGATTACTGTAGAGATTATAGGCTAGGTCCAAAAAAATATATATTATGTTGAGTTAATTAAGCAATTTATGATGAAACTTTCCAACTGGACTGACTTCACAAGCCTCTGAACTCATGAAAGAATGCAGAGGTGAAGTGCAATCGCTGTGCTAAAAAAAAAATCAGGGGACCTTAAAAGTGCCCTTGAAGATGCACTCATAGGCAGAGAAGTATGAAAACGATCACTGGTTTTGACATACCAGACTTTTCATGGAGATGATAAAATATTACAATATTTTTGATGCCAGTAAACTGGACATGGCTGGAGGTGGGTTTTATTGGCATGTTTTCAGTTAGACTATAGTAGAGCGATAGCAGGTTACTGTGTGTACTGATGCTATTTTCAGCTCCGCCTGCCATTTGTTGCCAGATGGTCTGTCAGGTATACTGTAGCTCGAAACAATAGTTCACCGGGCCACGTAACAAAGTAATGCCACTGATCCCCTCTCAGACCAATGTTAATCAAAACGCTTGATTCAGGGATATTTTACTGGATTGCAGCAGCTTAACTAAAACAACCTATCTGTATTTACTGTATTAATTTGAATATGTATTGCCACATGTATGAGGTGTTATCCTATTGGTGTGTCTTTCTCATATACTCTAAAATGAAGAGACCAGTCTTGATTTTTCTTCAATCTTTATCTCTACATGATTTATTGAAAATGCTCT
Organism: Ammodytes dubius; assembly: GCA_026122265.1. Taxonomy (NCBI): domain Eukaryota; kingdom Metazoa; phylum Chordata; class Actinopteri; order Uranoscopiformes; family Ammodytidae; genus Ammodytes; species Ammodytes dubius. The sequence continues at coordinate 1,909,266 of CM047528.1, read as the reverse complement.
AAAGGAAAATATTCCTATTGTGAAATTGGTAGAAAAATGTAGTAGTATAAAATCAAAATGTTCATTCTACTCAAACATATACTCATATAAATACTACGGCTGTCAAACGATTACAATTTTTAATCAGATTAATCACAGGATTCTGTGGATTAATCACGATTAATTTTACCATTCGAAATATGCCCGAAAAATTTGAATTTTCTCTGTATATTGTTGTATGAATGGAAAGATAAAGGACAGAAGGTGGATATGTACATTTAAAATTAGTATTTTTATTAACTGAAAATCCAAATGATGGTTTGAGCCAGTGGGATGCACGGGGCGGATCATTCTGCACATGCGTTAATTCCAGAAATGAATCACCCTGCGTTAACGCGTTAACTTTGACAGCCCTAATAAATACAAACGAGAGACACTAGTCTCTTAAGTTGTTCCAGAGCTGTATGTTCCAGGTAGAGCTCTCTTAAGTGAAGAATACAAACTGAATCCATCTCTCTTTTTGGTTTGCAGGATAAAAAGAAATACCTGGACACCATCCACGGCTACATGGAAGTGCACGGCACAGTGCACGGCACCAGCACCGTGCACCTGCCCAGCTACGTGAAGAACCACGGGATACTGAGCGGCAGAGACCTGCAGTTCCTTCTCAGAGAGACCAAGGTGGGTCACACACCAAGGTTTCCTCCGACATATTTTAAATGCCGAGAAAAGGAAATATGGCAAGGCTAATTTGCAGAATCTTGAGGCCATATTTTTTTTTTATCTTGTGTGCCAAGCCTGTGAAACCTGCTCTAATCATGCCAGTGATAGTGATTGGCATGTGTGAGATGCTTACAGAAAAAAATGGGATTGCTCAGATATAACAGCAATACAAAAATGTGTAGCTTCATTTTTCAGCACATTTCAGTACAAAAATGTAAATTTTGGATGTTTTCTGGGTCTTTTTCGCCTTGATCTGATTGGCCGCAGGTCCACAGAGGCACTTCTCCATTCACGTCATGCCCGCTCTCTCCCTCTCTCACCACTTAAACCGCCCTCATTCACAGAGACAAGGACACAGCCACAGAGACCGCAGCCTGCCCTCAGCCTAACACACTATACATGTTCACAGAATGTTAAACACCGATAGCTTTGTTAGCCGGTCATGCTACCATTGGCAGCCTATGTTGTCAGTATTGGTTGACCCATTCCTTTCACATTTGCCTTTTCCCCGACTACAGTCCTATTGAAATGCAGAATATCATTCTAGTCAAAGCCTCATGCACACCAGTTGAACCCATGGAGAAATCCAAAGATTCACATCGCTGCTTTACCTGGTAACAGTAATATATAAATAAATGATTGGCCAGTCATTGCTTAAGGGAAAGTCTGTAAAGGACTATCAATTCAATCACAGGACCTACTTTTCTTGTAGGCTCACAGCAAATAGGAAAACAGTGCATTTCTACTAATACGGAGCTGATAATTGCCGTAGGGGGAGATGGAAATTAAGATAACAATGTCCTTGAAAAGCTGACAACAATGTGTTGCTAAAGGTGGGGAGCATCATTAGTGCTCGCATTAGAAAGGCAGAGTCTGTCTTTTTTTGGCTCCCGAAGAAGAGACAGCTTCGATTTCTCTAACCTCTAAAAAACCTCACGCTTTCCCCCAAAAAACCTACTGAGCTACTAAAACCATGAGGCCAGTTATGTTGGAGGCATTGCTGGAGAAAAAAGCAAAAGGTGTATAATTCAACAGTGGAGCAGGAGTGTTGAAAAGCAACTCGACATAGGGTAGAGAGGGTAACAACCATACTCTCACTCTATATAATAGAGGGGTTAGAACACTCGAAAAATGTGCTCAAAAGGAATGCCTTACAAAGAATAGAGGGGCTCTTGGTGTGTTGGATTCTTGTAGCCTGGACTCCCCCACCACAGTTATAAACCTCCATATCATCTCATTACATGTGCTTCTCCCTAGGTGTGAGGGAGGAATGGCCAATTAGATCCTACTCAACTCAAAAGCATTTTTAGCCGCGCCATTGTTGTCTAAGCACTTACAGAACAAACAGGAGGGCTTGTTTCTCCTTGTACTCCTCGTTGCCTGCAATCTCGCTGCCTGGGATAATTGACGATTGTGGTTAGTTTTCTTCTCACACTATTGAAAAAAATACTGCTGAGTGAGTGTGGAGGGGCTCCTGTTTGACATTTGGTTTTCTGAAAACAAAAAAAAAATTCCCTCACATAAAACAGTTTTTCGCATTCAACTTCCCACACTCCTATATCATACACTACTAACCCATAGTGATGTATTCAGCTCTAGAATACAATTAAGAGACCACTCCAAATGTTCAGTGTCTCTCGTTTGACTACTTATAGGCATACAGTGGAGGAAATAAGTATTTGATCCCTCACCGATTTTGTAAGTTTGCCCACTTACAAAGAAATGAGCGGTCTATCATTTTCAAGCTAGGTTTATTTTAACAGTGATAGACAGAATATCAAAAAGAAAATCCAGAAAATCACTTAAAAAAATATATATAAATTAAATTATTTTGCATTTCATTGAGTGAAATAAGTATTTGATCCCCTACCAACCATAAATAATTCTGGCTCCCACAGATTAGTCCTCTTGCTTTAAAAAAGTATTCCTAAACTAGTTTCCTGTATAACACACACCTGTCTCAACTTGTTACCTGTATGAAAGACACCTGTCCACAGAGTCAATAAATCAAACTCCAACATCTCCATCATGGGCAAGACCAAAGAGCTGTCTAAGGACATCAGGGACAAGATTGTAGACCTGCACAAGGCCGTAACAGACTACAAGACCATTGGCGAGAAGCTGGGTGAGAAGGAGACAACTGTTGGTGTGATTTTTCGAAAATGAAAGAAACACAAAATGACCATCAATCTCCCTCGGTCTGGGGCTCCATGCAAGATCTCACCTCGTGGGGTATCAATGATGATGAGAAAGGTGAGGGATAAGCCCAGATATACACGGGAGGAGCCTGTTTATGATCCCAAAGCAGCTGGGACCACAGTCACCAAGAAAACCATTGGTAACACACTATGCCGTAATGGATTGAAATCCTGTAGTGCCCGTAAGGTCCCCCTGCTCAAGAAGGGACATGTACAGAACCGTCTGAAGTTTTCCAATGAGCACCTGAACGACTCAGAGAATGCTTGGGAGAAGGTGATGTGGTCAGATTAGAACAAAGTCAAGTTCTTTGGTATCATAGTCACTCGCCATGCTTGGAGGAAGAGGAATTCTGACTATGACCCCAAGAACACCATCCCCACAGTCAAGCAGGGAGGTTGAAGCATTATGCTTTGGGGGTGTTTCTCTGCTAAGGGGACAGGTGGACTTCACTGCATCAAAGGAAATATGGATGGGGCCATGTACCATGAAATACTGGGTGACAACCTCTTTCTCTCAGCCAGGTCTGTAAAAATGGGTCATGGATGGGTCTTCCAGCACGTCAATGACCCTAAAAATACAGCAAAGGCAACAAAGGAGTGGCTCAAGAAGAAGCACAATAAGGTCATGGAGTCGCCTAGCCAGTCTCCGGACCTTAATCCAATAGATCTGTGGAGGTAACTGAAGCTCAAGTGACAGCCTCAAAACCTTAAAGATTAGGAGAGGATCTGCAAAGAGGAGTGGTCCAAATATCCTCCTGAGCTGTGTGCAAACCTGGTCATCAACTACAAGACACGTCTGACATCTGTAATTGCCAACAAGGCTTTCTCCACCAAGTACTAAGCAATGTTTCGATAGGGGATCAAATACTTATTTCACTCAATGAAATGCAAAATAATTCATATCTTTTTGTTATGTGATTTTCTGGATTCTATTTTTGATATTCTGTCTATCACTGTTAAAATAAACCTAGCATTAAAATTATAGACCGCTCATTTCATTGTAAGTGGGCAAACTTACAAAATCAGTGAGGGATCAAATACTTATTTCCTCCACTGTATGTTTGAGTAGAATGAACATTTTGATTTTATACTATAAAACTACTGACAACATTTCTACCAATTTCACAATAAGAATATTGTCATTAAGGGCATTTCCATTGAGTAATGTAGAGTTCAGGATTGAAGAAAAAATCCAGACTGGTCTCTTAATTTTTTTCCGGGACTGTATATAGTTTGAAGGAAGAAGTAAGACGTCTTCCATTGTCTTACTACATGAGATTTCCCGTTGTGTTTAGGCTTGTTTTCCCCACACAGTAAAAGAGCCAACACAGGTGCAGCAGTTACACAGAGCAAAAACAACCCCTAATTAACTCACTGGCTCGTTAAACCCAGCGGGGCCGCCATGTTTTTGTAGTTGGTGTGTGTGTGTTTTACGGGCTGACACATAGCCGTGACACAGCACAGTAGAAAGCTGCTTCTTCTTTATATGACATCATAGTTTAGTTTGCATGGTGTCCTTGGGCCTGGTCACCTCGTAAACACTTTATTTTACATGCATTGCTCTTAAAGGTGTAAATGGCAGAGATTTAGTTCATCATCTGAGGACTTTAGCCACCACTCAACATTTGATGAGTGATTAGATTATATTGCTCATGAAATGCTTCTGTGTGTTATATAGCCTGCGACGTGTTATCACACTTTCATTTGAATTAACGCTGAGGCAGGACATTTTCAAATCAATAAAACGACAGCCCTGGTGTGGAGTGTTGGATATCATAATGCACAGTGTCCTTGACATACTTGACCAAGCAATGCAACAAACAACAGGATTATACACACACACTAATAAAAAAGCCACAATCGTCATTGATTTCTCCTTTTTTTTTATCTATAATGGTCTCACCGGACATGCAGGCACCGTTCATTTGTCTGTATGGATTTACAGCTTCTGCCTCTCAACCACTGAATAGCTCTCTCTCTCTCTTTCTCCTTCACCCCCCTCCCCTCCTGGCTCCCTATAAATAGTGGGTGACTGTTTCTCAGCATTGAGAAGCTTTTGCAGGCGCACACACACACACACTCACAGACACACACACACACTCACACACAGAAGAAGAAGTGGGCTCTGCTGCCACCTGTTGGCAAAAGCCTGTTGCAAACAAAGACACTGAAACCACTTGGTCATTCCCCCACATATGAGCAATTGGAGCATAATTCACACCCCGGGGCTGATGATTCTCTCACACACACACACACACACACACACACACACACACACACACTCACGTGCTTCACGCTTACAGTGCTGCATTGTGCATTAAAGAAAGAGCGTGCCGTCCATCAGACTTTTCTCTTCAGGGCCTACGGGCCGATACACACAGGCCAATACAAACACACACACAGGCTGGCCATTGTAGCTGACCAGCTACAGCCCATCAGTAAATGAGCCACTAGCCCGTTGCCACCTCCCTCCCTCCTTCCCTCTCTCCCTCCCTCCCTCCTCCTCTCTCTCTCTCTCTCTCTCTCTCTCTCTCTCTCTCTCTCTCTCTCTCTCTCTCTCTCTCTCTCTCTCTCTCTCTCCCCTCCCTCCCCTCCCTCCCTCTCTGTTTTATGGATAACTGTTTCACGCAAATATTTGTTCTTCCCATCCACACGGAGTGAACTTGTTATTAGAGCCCCCTATTGTTCTCTAGACAAACAGTATTTGCGTTAAAGCGTGTGAGCCGGACTGTGTGCGCTTTTATAACACAATATACATGCAATATGTAAACACGGACATGAACAGTTTGGTTACTATACAGAATATACAACAATTACTCTGGCTCCATTGAGATTCTGTTTCTTCATTTGCATATTAAAGGACAGGTTCAACAGGCTTTTTTACTACCACAGGCTCAGAGGTCAGATATAACTCCCAGGAATAACTACCAGGAGCTGTTTTTCCTCCCTTGTTTTAAAGAGAAAAAGCTGCTGGCTCGGCTGTATTTTATTTTTTTGTGCTGAATCTGATAACACAGGGAGGGTTGCTCCAACAAGGACCTAACCGCTGCTATCAGCAAACAACAGAAACTCCTCAACACGGCCGGTGAACGTATCCACCTCTCTGCCCCTCACCGTTTGTTTCACTGGCTGTCGGGCTGCTTCTTGCCTTCTGTGCTGAGTTCCAGAGTTTTGTGGAAGCTTTAAAAGTGTCTTGCAATAGATCCATATAGAGTACAAGAATGGGATCCAATTTGGGAAAAGAGACTTCAGTGTGAACAGACATGGATGTGATCGGCCTACACAATGTTTAATGTAGAGCGAAGATTATCTCATCGGAATACATTCTTTTGTTTTTGTGAATATTTTGTAATGAGTTTGAAAACTATGAAAGAGTAATTAAAGTAAATAGGCTATATAGAAATGAACTATATTGTCAGTGAGGTCATTTTCATTGCTTGATTAGGATTCTCGTACACAAGGTTATGCTATGCAATTGAAACCCAATGCTAATGGGTTTGTCCGGTCTTGTCCGGTTTTGTTCTTTGCTGCAGTTGTTTGTTGGTCTGTCCTTCCCTTACGAAGGCCCGGCGCCTCTTGAAGCCATCGCAAACGGATGTGCTTTCCTCAACCCCAAGTTCAGCCCGGCCAAAAGCAGCAAGAACACAGACTTCTTCAAGGGCAAGCCCACACTCAGAGAGGTGAGAAAAGGCTTTAAAAGGACTCTGTAGCACTGTATAAAAAGGTGTGTTTGTTTTTTACTACCCTCTGCTCCCTGTTGCAGCTCACCTCCCAACACCCGTACGCAGAGGTTTACATCGGCAAACCGCACGTATGGACGGTGGACATCGAGAACCCTGTGGAGGTGGAGAGGGCCATCCGCTCCATCCTCAGCCAGAAGGTGAAGCCAAGGCACACGCACACACACACACACACACGCACACACACACACACACGCACAACACACACACACACACACACACACACACACACACACACACACAACCTCTGAAAACTTTTGCAACATGTTTAAAAAGAGATCTTCCTCATGATATGTCTGCGTTTGTAATTAAAGGTGGAGTCAGCGATTCCGGAGAATGCTTTTCGTCAAAATCAGTGAATATCTCCTCCCGATCCGCTCCCTGTCCGCACAGTGTGTTTGCTGACAAAAAAATCTGGTGTTAATACACAGACCAGGCTCTGTAAACTGACATGTTAATACAAGGGGGCCCATCCTAGCTAGCAACATGCCAGTTAACATAACCTATGTTGTGTACTAACACTGCATCATGAAGGAATATTCCCTGATTTGGACAAATAGAAATTTTGACAACAAGGGTTCTGCAGAATCACCGACTCCACCTTTAATCGTTTGGTTATAAAATATCAGCAATTGTTAGAAATGCAATCCTTCCAGTTTCCCAAAGCACCAAGCCTGATATATATATATATATGATTTTATTCAGGACACATGAAGATCCATAGTACAATGTATAAAAAATAGACTCAATACATAAATAACAACAAAAAGCACACCAATGCATGCAGATTAAAAAAACACAAATAAAAATAAGAGATCAGCATACAACACTTGCAGTATACAAAGATGCCCTCCAATGTCTCCAGAGTGTGGATGAGAACCTGACAGAGCTGAGCCCAGGCTTGACCAATGCCTGAATAATACTGTTTTCAGATGCTGTCAACCTACACATAAAACGATACATCAAATTCCTAATTAAAGCATGACAGGTAGGCACACCAACATTTACAAACATTTGACTGGCACTAGACCATCTCGGTATTCTGAGAAGCATCCGCATTCCGTCATTATACGCCACAGTTAGTTTTTTCATATCGCTTTTTCTGTAAGCACGCCACAAATGGGCAGTATATAGCGGGGTACAGAATGCTCTAAATAGCGCGACCTTTACAGCAGTAGAACACATGTTAAATTTAAAGCATATTTGGCTTGACCATACATCTTACGACACTGTCTTTCGATGTCTTTATCATCTGACAGATCACTAACAAAATGGTGGCCTTAAATACTTCACAGCATCACATACTTTAAGAGCAGTACCTGATACAGAGTTTGATATGAGTGAAAGCCCTCTGGGGAATAGAACTACAGATCCTATTGCATCTTCCCGTCCAGGCCCATGCATATTTAAAAAGCCGGATCGGGACCTCGTGTTGTGTTTGTGCTTCACCGAGCGAGTCGGAACAATGGCTTTGTTCAGAGGGGGGGGGGGGGGGGGAACAAGCCCTGCCGAGCCTCATATGCTCTGTGATCCGTGGTGGTCTGGCACTACCTCTCCTCCTCATCTTCCTCCACACACACACACACAGCACACACATACACACACACACACACGCACACACACACACACATACACACACACACACACACACACACACACACACACACACACACACACACACACACACACACACACACACAATGACAAGGAGAAAGCAGAAAGTGACTCAACAGTGCTACAACAAAGGCTCGGGTTGTTGGTCCTCGCTGCTTGAAGTTTTCACTCGATGGGACTCGAATAAGGCTGTGGCACAAAGAGAAGAAAGAGAGCTAATATTACACCACACACACACACACACACACACACACACACACACACGCACGCACACACACACACACACACACACACACACACACACACACACACAGTGAAAGCAGCTTGAGTGTGTATCCTCTCCTGACCCTCTCGGTGTGTTGTGTTTGTCCAATCAGATCGAGCCGTACCTGCCCTATGAGTTCACCTGTGAGGGGATGCTGCAGAGAGTCAACGCCTTCATTGAGAATCAGGTACAGACGGCACACCTATCAGCTCCTTATAAACTTAGTGCACTGCCAACTGCATTTCACACAAGCAAAAGTGAATGAAAATTAATGGTTTACCAGTCAAAAATGCTCACTGTTTTTGAGTCACTAGCCGAGATTAATACGCCTGTCACCGCAGTGATGATATGTGATGGGAAAAAAACCTCAGCTTGTTATGTCACGTTTTAATTTCTAATCATTCATATCATAGTGAACTTTTCTTTCTTTTATCAATTGAATATTCTCATAAAATATGTCTTAATTCATTTCTTACTAAATCCAGCTCTTATCAATCGATTTTAAGTTTAAAAAAAAAATCTTATTCCTACATCATCATTAAAATAGAATAATAGCTGTGAAGCCTTTTTTTGTGTCAGTAATCTGATTACTTGTTAAAACACTGTCATTCAAATGCCCTTGATTCTTAAATAGGAGTCGCATCAGTGGCTATTTATGATCTGTGACAGTAATGTGTTGACTGTTGCTGTGGTGCGTTCAAGGACTTCTGCCACGGTCAGGTGATGTGGCCTCCGCTCAGCGCACTGCAGGTCAAACTGGCCGAGCCAGGCCGCTCCTGTAAGCAGTGTGTCAGGAGAAGCAGCTCATCTGTGAGCCCTCCTTCTTCCAACACCTCAACAAGGACAAGGACCTGGCCAGGTACACACACACACACACACACACACACATTGGACTTTTTCTCTCAGCTCTACTTGTTATTTTAAAGTGTCCAGTAGGTGGCAGTACACCACAGGTTTAAATGTATATGTTGTTGGTGAATTTAGATATAATGCTTTAAGCTGCAGCACCAAGTTATCAACACTGGAGGGCCCTGTTGGTTTACTGTAAGAAATGGGTCAGACTGATGCTGAGGAACATTACTTCATCGGTGTGTGTTTTGTGTGTGTGTGTGTGTTGTGTGTGTGTTCGTGTGTATTCCCATCTCTCCCTCTCACAGTTTTAATCTTTTTTTCCGACCACGCTAACTAAAGCCTCTCTGTCCCTCTCGGTGTAGGTTTGGCATAGACTGTCAGACGGTGGAGTCCAGCGCAGACACACTGGTTCCGGCTTACAGCGAGGCGCGGCGCCACTGTATCTTCCAGTCAGACCTGCTGCTGTTCAGCTGCGCCGGCTCCCACCAGTCACTGCAACGCATCTGCCCCTGCCGCGACTACATGAAGGGCCAGGTGGCACTGTGCACCACCTGTCTATAGCACACACACACACACACACACACACACACAAGGGGCTGACACGGGAGGTGGCAGGCATTTAATGAAGTGTGTTTGAGAGACATAAAACACACACTCCAGGCATCACATACACATACATACACATGCACACCAGAACTTTTTAGTGGGGAACTCAACAGACAAACATTCATGGTATCTCCCCCCGTCATATTTATTGTTTACCCAAGCATCTGTCAACACTCTGATTGGCCAGGGGGCGGCGCTGTGAGTCCTGGACGCTGTGTGGAATTACTTGAATCAACAGGAGGGGAGTGGCCCCTTGACCTTTAAAAAAGTTGTAGAAGAAGATCTCTGAGCTGCCTCCTTGGTGGACCGCACGGTGACTGCTTACACCAAGGGACCAAGGAGACTCAAATGCCCCCGCCCCCCACATCCACTCCTCCTCACCTGGTCAAGTCTGAAACTGTTCATTCTTTTGGTAGGATTGCACTGGACTGGCATGCCCAAAGGCCCGCATATACCCACACAGACAAACACACACACACACACACACACACACACAGGCTGTGTTCGGAAAGCCATACTAACGTCCTACTCATACTCATTTTGACTTCAATTCGAGTATGTGACGGTTGGGTATGCGAGTTTGGGTATGCGAGAAATTCCCGGATGAGTACTAACTTCCGGGAAGATTTTGGGTAAAGATCGATTGGATACTTTTCCTACTCAACCGCCCCACAATGCACTGGGTCAATTCTACCCGCACAGGAAAATAAAATATTTTCAAGCAAGTTGCTAGGCAACGACATTGTTTGGGGTCCGCGATCTGACAACTGTAGGCTACGTGCAGTCATTCAAAGATAAGATATGAAGATAAATACCTAACAACATTAGAGTTACTAAGTGAAATGACTAAATGAGTGATGCCAGTCTAATAGAGAGAGATCAGAACCATAGATAGTATATAAAATCAGATCAGAACTGAATGCTGTGTTCCACACACCGCGGCTCGTCCAGCTCAACTGACGTTTCGACGCACCTCGCATACACAATCGGTCTTTGAGTAGACAGTATGTAGTATATAGATGGTGAGTATGTAGGATATAGGACGCTAGTATGGCTTTCCGAAACACAGCCATACACACATGTACACAGACACACAGGGGAGGGGCTATCTCCCGGCCTATCGGACAGCGGCTGAAGAAGAACCCAGTTTTACACTGTAACATAAATCGTTCCTCTCTTCTGGACAAAAAGTGAAGAAAAGAGAGAGTGGACATGTAATGTAGAGATCTAGATTTTTATTCTGGAAGTTTGATCATTTTCATGGACTCCCAAGACTTTTAAGTGATCTTCAATTCCCCTTTTAAAAAGACAGGAAAGTGCAGTAGTGGATCGGTCCCTTGATTTTATGTTGCACGCTTGTTTTTTTAAACTCAATTTTTTTATTTAAAGCTATTAAGAGGTGAGTGTGTTTGTGTGTTTCTACAGAAGGCCAGTAGAGAATCCTTGATAAGTGTTTTCATCCGGCACCAACCGGTACTACCACACACACACACACGCATCACACACACACACATTGCAGAGGTGAAGCTCAGTCATTGTCAGTAGCTAAAGCTGTCGTGGTAGGACGTTGTGCATAAAGTCAACTGTCTAGAAAATACAAGAACCACATTGCTCGTCTCCCATCTTCAGCTGTGAATCCTGTCAAGCTCAAACTCAAAAGCAATGAAATACTAGCCAACAAGGTGTTCCCTGCAACGCCAAAATCATTGTTTTCCCTCTATAGCGGCTGGGATATTAATTTGCCTGCAAAGAAGAAAAAAAAATCCAGATTAAATTCAAATTTTGTTGGGGACAAAATGCACTACGTTAATCTATTTACAGAGGTATTGGTGACACTGTATATTTGTTCATGTGGGTTTTTAAAAGTTTTCCTTTTTTCTAATTTATTTTGTATACAGATCTTTTATCGCCTTGTTTTTTTTTTATTTATATGAGGGGTGTCTTTCTTTGATGTTTTTTTTTCTCCATTTTTATAGACTTTTATTTATGAAGAGTAATTTAAAACGATGAATTAATAAAAATATAAGCCTGCCTTTTTTTTCAAGTGTGTGACGGAGGGGGGAGGGAGAGGGGAGTGCTGTCTGCTTCTGTTCAGCCTTCAGCAGCAGCGATGTTGACGTCTCCAATCATAGCCAGTGACACACTAAGACACATATTCCTTTTATTTATCATTAGTGGACTTTATCAGGTGCCCAGAACACACAGCTATGAATATGAGATATGCTAAATGAGCTAACCCAAGTCATAATCATGTTGTTGCTTAAAATAGAATAATGTGTGCCATCTCTATGAAAACATTTGATATTTTGTTCTTAAAAAAAGGCAAGAACTTGCCTGAAAATTAGTTTTTAAATGAAATCCTGATTAATGTAAGCCTCAGAAGGAAGCTTTTCATTATGTAAGCTTTTACTTCTTTTAAAATCTCTGCCTCTTGAAGGTGGATAGCAGCGGACAAACCTACTCGTTAGGTTGTGGGGAAAAACACACACACACACACTTTGTGCTTTTATTTTTTTGAAAAACTCAGCTCTTCTGTTTGCACACACCATCCGAATGGCACATCTCGCCTGCATTACCCCCTGTCCTTTGTCACTGTCACCTCACACTGTTTTTATTTAATTCTTTTAATGTTTCCTGTTACACTTTATTTTGATATGCCATAAAGTTAGTACATATGATGTGCCTTTTTTCATGGTTGAGTTTGCCTCTGTTTTGATTGGTCAGCTAGGACGGGGACGAGCAGAATTCAGTCCCACATTTAACTCCACGGGACAGATGAAGTTAGCTTGTTTGTTTTTTCCCGATTTCCTAAAAAATAAATCCTTTTAAGCAGTTTTTAATCTTCAGCTGAATAGAAATCATGTTTTTATCTCATTTGAATTAAAAACTATTTAAAAATCAGTTCGGTTTTAATCAGTTCAGACCATGTGACTAGGTCAATTCTGTGGCGCCCCATTGGAAAACATTATTGATTTGAAGGATATCGGGGGTCTTAAGAAATATGATAAATGATCATCTCAGTGTTAATAGCCAGGTCTGCAGGTGTTTGTCAGGCATTTTTCAAATGCATTGAAGATATCCAATTCGTCATCATTTTCCATAGAGTATAATTCCGAGGTCCTTTAATTAATACATGTCATAACACTTAATCCAGTTAGTGGAGACTAATCACACATCACTTTAAATGTAATCAATCTGTAAATTCCTTTCTACAGGAAACACATCACAAGTCATTTATCACTTGTCATGATTCTCACTGGACTTGCCTGATCATGGACATATAAGAAAGGCCTGATCAGGGAATTGAACCCTGGTTTCCAGTAACAGGGTCAGTTTCCGTGTTACCTACTGAGCTATCCAGCTACACAACTTTCATATGAAGCTATTCTTGGTCTCTATCTATCTCATCTGTACCAATGACAGTGTTGTCAGACATGTACAAACAGTTTAAATATACATAGACACATTTGATATAGAGAACTGATTGAACTTTAAGGATTATTTTTCAAAAAAGTCGTCATTGTGAAAACTTCAGTGAAAGAGGCTTCAATATGAGTAGCTGAGACCATAAGAAGATGGCCTGGAGACCCAGAGGTTGTGTGTTTCCGAATCCCAATCCCAATTCAATCAATTTTTCAACTGCAATATCCTAATCACAGAGATCAAATGACACTGACAAAGGGTTCTAGTGTCAACTGAGAACCAGCTCAGTCTAATAGTTCAAGCCACGGAGACCCAGAGGTTGTGTGTTCAAATCCCATTCTAGGCATTTTTTTAAATCCCGGTGCCCAAGCACAGACATGAGAGCGTTCAAGTGTCAACGGTCTCGGTGGCTCACACGGTCCTTTCGGCTCCATGGAGTGATGCATGTACTCCATTTGGAGGCTAAGGGGCCACTCACACAAGGGCTCACGTGTGTCGCTTCCTGGGACATTTAAGTTCAGCCACTGTTTGCTGAGTGGCTCGAGTTGTATTATCACATCAACTTTTTGTTACAGCATTATTATGGCTTTATTGTAACATAAAGAGGCAGCCTAAAATACCTACAGATTTACAGATAATCCATGTAATTTCCAAACTGTCTTTATGATGAAATATATAGGCTACATTTAACACCAGATTATTTATATGCAACAATCTATACGGGCACATTACGCAGTTGGCAGCACAGACTGTCTGCAGAGCGCGAGGAGGTGACTTTCCCCCTAATAAAACACCGTAGTAGACTCCTGTGTTAATTCATTAACCCGACAGATTTACCGTAATAACCACCGTGTCGTCCTCTTTGAATTTGGGTATGTATTATGGACATTTGACTTTGATTACACAATATATTACTGACTGCAAACATTTCAAGGTTGTTTCATATTCTAAATTATTTTACTCTGAAAATCTTGACAAATATAATAAAATAAAATAAAAGCACTTCTTAATTTCTCTTTACACTTTATGAAAATGTATGAGGGAAAAATAAATTAATATATTATACTTTTATTTTTCGTATATTTGCCCTATTTTCAGTAAGGGGAACGTGTCAAGACCATAGGTCAAGAAAGACCATAGATATTAAAGGTCAAGACATAAATGTCTTTATAATTACGCCTCAATACTGCCACCATGTGGCCACACTGAGATACTACATCCACAGGTAAAAAGTAAAAGGGACGTTAAATCGGTGTAGTATTGAAGGCACGGACGGTGTCGCCCCCTGGTGACCATAATGAGGTATTACATCTACAGGTTTAGTAAATCCATGGCATGATTTCTGGCGCCCCCTGTGGCCATACATAGTTACTGCAACGGCAATGGTCGCCAGGCGTAATTAATTACATACAAGCAACAATTATTCGCGTTTTTAAAATGTATTCAACATTTGAAAGTATTAATATACTAACCAGTTAATATCTGTGAATTAAAACGGACAAAATAACACTTCATTTCAACAAAGCACACGTTAGAAACTTTATTTTAGAAGGAGGAAGGTAGGCTACGATCAACTACAGCCATGTATAAAGCCAGACGCAAAGTAAAGTAAAATGTTATTGTTTTTGATTATTGATTATAATATTGCCTATAGGGTTAGAGTAATGAGGCTTTCAGAACTCAGTGCTACCCACTCACTGACCTCACCGCACGTCACTGTCTGTTGATACATATCAATCTTTATATACTATCTATGATATAAATACAGTTTTGAACACAAGGTAGCCCTTTCAGAATGAAAAAAAAACATTCAAAGAAAACTAAACTAATGTGAATATGATTTATCTAGTGGAAAAAAAACATAGAAATCCTCAAACTTTTAGCTCATTGATAATTCTGTTGTATTTTTTGAGAAAGGGGACTGACCAATTTGTCTTTTATATTTATATATATATAACTATATATCTATGCTCTACACTCCCTCCCAAAATTCGAGCGACGTTGTCTGCTGTTATTTGGTCTAATCTTGGAGTCAGCGATTCTGGAGCATATTTCTTTCTATTTAAATGTGTAATTTGAGGCACAGATATTTCAGCTGTTAAGGTCATTCACGTTAGTTCATATTGAAAAAATAATATTGAAAATTGTATGCCTGTATGCCATCCTAACTTGATTATGTTTTTATCGTCAGATGTATGTAGAATAGAAAAAAAGAAAGAGTATGCGATTCGGAACGCAGGGATTGTTCTGCCCCGCGCATGGGGCTTTGGTCATTGTTTCCGGTGGGACCCTTTTCAGTGATGGACCAGTCTGAACGTAAACAGGAAACAGCGTTAGTTTACAGTGCAAGTTGACTCCACTACGAACCTCGTTTGAATCTTTGCTTGTAAGTAGTGATGTGTGTGAAGTTGACAGAAGAATAACCTTACTTATCTTGGGGTTATTTTAGTTGTCACATTAGACCCCGCTTTATTTCGTATTTGTGGCGAGTGTATTGCTGCTTTTTTTGGTGGATGTGAGTTTCTTTATATGTCCATGATGTGAGTGCACGGCGATGTAATGCTTAAACGGTCCACCAGAGGGCATAGGACTTTTAAGTATAAAGGCTAGGACACACCAGTCCGACTTGTTTCTACTTGTTCCGACTACGCAAAAAATGGTGTCGGCCGTTTCAGGAAGCTCCAGGCTTCCCGTCGCTGCCAGAGAACACACCAAACTGACTGCTGACTTTCCGTGCGCTCTGTTGCTTGCGCGGGACGTAATGTCTCCATAACAGCAGGCGGCGCTAATCTGTATTGTGGCCCGAAAAAATACGAAAGCCGGAAATGATGGGACAACTCTCTAGAGCATAAACATAGATAGAAATACGTATTTATATTTATGGACCATAAGAGCACAATTTTTAGCAGAGAGTGTCGAGCATGGTGTCGAGCAGTCAACAAGGGTTGATGCATGTGAGTACTCTCAAAACGAAACGAACAAACACATTAAAACGATGGCTAGCTGTTGTTAGCTGTTTGTGCTACTCGCCTCACTTCCGGGCTTCACTGATTCGCTAGCCCTCCACCAATCAAATTGCTCCAAATGAAAGACGGTCGGCCAGCCTGTCGCCGCCGATTGAACATGTTCAATCGGCGGCGACAGGCTCAAAACAAGCCCGACGACCTCTACGTCGGCCGACGTCACGGCACACACCAAACAGATTCGTCTCCCGACCCCCTATCGACTCTACGACGGCGATTTTCGGGCTGGTGTGTCCTGGCCTTAAAGTGAACTTTATCGTAAATTCTTAAAATATGCAGGGATACATAACGATCGAAATGGCATTTGTCTCTGACCCACGGTGCAATAGGAAATATAATCATAATAAAATAAGTAAAATAAGATAAAGATAAACATTAAAAACGGTATATAAAAAATAGAATATAAAGTAAAAAGTAGATCAATTAAATTTGAATGTGCAATGTAATGAACGAATGAATGAACAATACTGTATTTACAATATGCGAAATATGCCCAGTAAGCGGTTAAATGAATTGGTTTAGTTTCTAGATGTGAGTGAAAGCATGTTTATTTTGTATTTGTTTTATTTGTTTGTCAGGGAGAGTGTATATTAATATTAACAGCTGTAATAATTACAACTGTAAAACTGCTAGATGCTAGCAGAAGTGCTAGTTTCCATCTGTTGTCCCTGGGCAGGTTACAGAGAAAAACAAATGACAAATAAAATACAAATACAAGGGCACAAGTGACACAGAAGACAATAATAGAGCTAAAAGGTTAAATCAAATCAGTTTTATTTGTATAGCCCAACATCACAAATAGACATTTGCCTCAGTGGGCTTTACATTCCATACAGTATGACACCCTCTGCTTAGACTCTTAGCTCGGCTAATGATGAAAAAACTTTACTTTGGATGCTTCATTTGAAAAGTTAACAACATAAAAATGAAAAGATGATTTATCAGTGTAAATATCCACTTTTTATTCCTTCCACCAAGGCTGCTTTGTGCACCTTGGCTTCATCTCAAACGTATGCTGACTTTCTTGACTTTGTTTTAGATGCTACAGATGCTACACATGCGACCGGTTTACACACACCATCTGTTGGAAACATGGAAGAGTCTTCAGGTTAGGCCATCCTGAGGATCTTTGTCTTTTTATCCATCAACATTATTATTATATTAAATCATTATGTTGTGAAATGTGTTATTGTTGTATGATCTGTACTTTAACTGCATGTTGTAGATATTGGGCCTCAACGGACGCCATCTTGGAAGAAGAAGTGGAAAAAGATGTTCTCTGAGGTGGGATGTTTCTCTCATATTATCAGCTGCTCTGTTTCGTGTTGAAGAATTCTGTTCAATGCTGAATATTGAAGCAGAGATAAATCTTTTGATGCTGAAGTAATAGAAGCAGACTGTGTAATGAAAAATGTAGGCTTAGACAGTGAGACCATAAAACACTCTTTCTGCCTTTTCTCAGGCTAAGATGAACCGATTTCAAAAATGTTTGCACATTTATACTACATAGGATCTCAGAGTTCAATACACCTTCATATTCCCACTGGTGAAGTAGGCCTTTAAGTTTGATTTTTACATTTAAAGGCCCATGTGTGTGGAGCAGCAGTCTTGGTTCTGTTCCCGTCTAACAGTGTTAATGGATGAAGAGGGGTCCACAACGCAAGCTACAGGTGAGTATGATTGTAGATTCTTACTTCTTTCTACTAGTACTGATAGGAAGCTTGACACATTGTCAGTTATCTGTTGATGAGTTAGTATGTGATGCCCGCTGTTGTCTCATTTAGATCAGTTACTTTGTATCCAGAGTGATCGATCTAAACAAGCTTGCAGTTAGCATCACACGCTAACTCATAATTGATAATTGACAATGTGTCAAGTCTCCTATCAGTGGTGTGGATACTAGGAACGTTGCAAATATATTTTATGCTCTTTTTTTTTTGCTTATTAAAATAAAATTCATAACCCCCTTCTCACAGGGCTGTGGAAGTTGGAGAGAGCCCATGCTCCATCTCAACTTGCACGTGTGCTGTCCAATGCCGGGGATCGAACCATGAACTGCCTTGGCAGTGATGCTTTACAAAGCGCTACCGATCCCGCTGAGCCACCGACACTGAACACTTGTTTCTCTTCTCTGACTGCTTTTCACTGTGCTGAAGAAGTCTGTATGGAAAGTCAAAACCGAACTGAGGGATTGAACCCATGACTACAGGTTCACGTGACAGATGACATAACCTCTACACCACCAAGCCAGCTATATATTCTTAATCTCTAATGGATTACACTCTGAAACTTCCACAGGTTTAGATATTAAAGTATGATGCTCACTGGACTCATTAAGATCCGTGACTTAGTTACAGCAGTGTTTACTGTCTGCCTTTGGATGGTCTGACTGTCAGAAACAAGCACAGTACTGACACTAAAGGAAATCAATGTTGTGTTTCTCTTCCATTGAGGACTTGAACTCTTGGTTCCAGGTTTTGCTGTCAGGGACTTATCTGACTGAGCTATTCCTCCACATAGTCTGAGGTATGATGCTGAAGCTCTAGTGGCCCCTGCTCAGGAGAAAACAGCTCTGGAAACACAATGGGATTTGACCCACAAAAAGTGTCACTGAGTTTGATCTTCTCATCTTAATTGATCTTATAGTAGCACCTATTTCTGAGCTCCATTTGAAGCCTGAAATAGGTTTAATGTTTGCTGCTTTCACTGTGGTGGATGTGAGCGCATGGCGATGTAATGCTTAAAATCTCCACTAGAGGGCATGGCACTTCGCCCAGTGTTAATGGATGAAGAGGGGGTCCAGTTCAACGCCAGCTACAGGTGAGTATGTTTGTAGATTCTTACTTATTTCTACAACTGATAGGAAACTTGATTGTCTATTGTAGCGGCTAAGCCCTTTGCGAAGCCACTAGTTGGTTGTTAATGTGGATTGTTTAGACGTGCGCTCAGTAACAAACGGGAGTTAAGTTTGACAACAATACGGCAGGTTTTTTCCTTTATAAATCATTCACCGGCAATAGCGTTAACTCAAAGCACACTAAAGTTTAAAAAAAAACGAATTGCTGGTCACACAGAGGGCACAGTCGAAAAACTGTTTGCTTCCCAATCAACAACACCTGTTTCTCCGTTTCCTCGGGTTAAATGACCCCACGTAACCTCAGCCACACACACAATAGGCCTACTACCCAAGCCCCTAGCGTTATGGAGCACAACCCATTAATATAAATGAATATTGCTCCTACAATCTATCTATCTCATCAGTAGATAGATAATTGACAATGTGTAAAGGCTCAGCGAAACCTAACGTGTTAACACTACGTTTTATCGCGTTGATTTTTACCGTGTTAACTCTAGATTTCCCTCGCTTTAAATATACTTTCGTCTCACCATACTAGTGACACCATACAACACAGTGGTGGCATATGACGTCATCTGATTATTTTCTAGCTGTGAAAGAGCTGCAGCAGCAGGGCCCACAACTTAATTTACAAATATATTCTAGTCTTATGTTTGGTTCCAAGCGTCTCAAAATAATTTTGTTGGTGTTATATGTTGATGACAGAATTTCAATTGATAAAATATCGGGAGACTTGTAGACCGCTGCGCAGCGGTCTGAGCAAGACGGCTCAAACGAGGCTATTAACTGGGTTGGATGAGCGTACAGAGAGAGATTGGACTAATTAATGGAAAATATAGTCAGAAATGTAAGTCATGTAAGTTCTAGTTGGTAATATAGGGGAAATATAAAGATGCAAACAGACCAGGTTGTCATGTTGTTGTTTTATTTGTTACTATGATTCAGTTTCATGTTTTCTTTTAATATTCATCGTAATTATTTTGCAGCTGGTCGGCTGAGAAAGAGAAGCAGAAAACATTCACATTAACACTGACTCCTGTTGTAACTGTCTTTACACTTTTGTCGACTTTTTAAGGTGATTTAGGAAGAAAGGGCTTCGTCCCTGCTTCGTCCTCGCGTGGCCGCCATGTTTCAAGATGCAGCTCAGACTCAAATGCCTGCAGTGAACTTCTTCATCCACTAGAGGGCTGTAGTGTGTGTGTGTGTGTGTGTGTTGTGTGTGTGTGTGTGTGGTGTGTGTGTTGTGTGTGTGTGTGTGTGTGTGGTGGTGTGTTGTGGTGTGTGTGTGGTGGTGGTGCGGTGTGTGTGGTGTGGTGTGTGCTGTGCGTGCTGTTGTGTGCTGTGGTTGGTGCGTGCTGCGCGCGTCAAGGAATACATGAACATATATTTATCTTAAGGTTTATTTACAATCTATTTACAAAAAAAAATGAACAATCCTTATTAATAAGGTTTGTTAATTTTTTTCATTAAAAAATAGGAGTGACATGAGGACTTATGGACTGAAGTTGAAAAGGAATGTTATTAAAAAAATGTTAATTAATTAGTTAATTTAATTTTTAATTTTATATACATATCAATTAATGTAAACTGGCCTAAGGAGGCAAGTGTGAGTAAAATTAATATTCAGTTAATGGTAGGGTATATATATGAAATGAGGTTAAAACAGCCTAATTAGTTGTAAATTGAAAACCCAAATGTCCATAAAATGGCTTATGGCACTGAAGGTTATATTAAAATGAACATTTCAGTTATATTTTGGCTCAATTATTTTCCTGTGATTAATTGGATGTTTTAAACTTTTTTTACAGAAAGATCCTTATATTTCAGAAGTGATTCTTCCTGAGGTCTTTGTATAACACCATAACACATTACAATCAATCAATCAATCAATTAACTTTATTCTAGAGACTCAAGGTCCATTTAAAGGACACACAACATACAAGTGTCTTCCTTTAAGAATATGTTTGTAACAAAATCAAACTTCTGATATAGTCCAGATAACCTTCCACCGTTCTTCATTTCCAAAGGTTGAACTCATTTGTTCCTTTCCATCTCAGTTTCACACACAAATCTCATGCATTGTACTGTCGATTCTTTCATGCCGTGACTTTGCCTTGCCATGGTATGAAATTTCAGTCTTTGAGCTTTTTAACGCCAAAATCAAAATCAAAAAGATAAATACGACCGAAAAATTGGTTTTAGTATGAAGGAGCAATAGCTCAGGCAATAAGGTAACGCACTTCCCAACCCAGAGGTCGTGTGTTCCAGTCCCACTCTTGGCAATTTTTTGAGTATTTCAGTCCAAAGCTGCTAAATCCCAGCCCAGCCCCAAACCCCAGGATTCGAACCGCAAATCCTGGGTCGCAGTGCACGTAGCTACTGCCTGAGCTAATGCTCCACACACTGGTGAATTTTTCTTTGGTCGTATTTATCTTTTTGATTTGGATATTGGATTTTAAAAGCTCCAAATGGGTGTAACCCTGGTTCAGAATTTGCATAACCCCACCCCCAAATATGCATAACCCATAACCCCATACATTTGCATAACCATACCCCTACATTTGCATAACCCTACCCCATACATTTGCATAACCCTACCCCACATTTGCATAACCCCTAGTTCGTAGTAGGTATAATCCTAAAAATATATATATACTCCTTCAGAATAGAGCTCAAATAGTTATGGAAAGTTTAGCGATGTGCGTAAGAAGTTTATCGTTTTGTTCAAAGTATTGGAGAACAAACAATGTTGAATAAATGGCCAAGATCCGGAAGAAATTTACAGAGGCAAATTGTTATTTCATCATGTTTTATTGAAACTTATTCAGTCTCATAGTAACAACAGTTTCAGGATTATATAGAATGTAGTAACAGTCATTCAAAAACAAGTCAATTACAAGAAACAAGCAGGTAATACATTATGCTGCAAAATTCTCCCCAAAAATGTTGGTCTTTTTTCCCCCTAACTGAAAAGCCAGCAAATCAAATGTAAAAGCAATTCAAACATTAATTCAAAATCTCTTAATAGTGCAACAAGAGGTAGTCCCAGGTAGTTGAACAAATTAAGTGCTAATATGCACACAGTTTCACATGTTTCCTTTTGGTCAAGATTCACATTTAAAAAAATAATATAATTCCATTAATAACTATAAGGACACTGGGTAGTTAGCTTTGTACACAAATACACACTTTAATGTCTTGCTTGTATAAATTAGAATTAAAATGTGCTCAAACCAACAGGGACTGATTCAAGAGTCAGGTCTCAATGGGGTTTACCTGTATAAATAAAAGGTAAAAAATATAAAAAATAATGGGGGGGGGGGGGTTATGCAGGGTGTCTGGTTCAAAGTTACCTTAATCAAACCCCATTCAAAAGGGCCCAAATAACATTTACAGCTCCAGAAAAAATTAAGAGACCACTGCAAATATTTAGTCTTGTTTTACTCTTTAGAGGCATGCGTTTGGGTAAAATTAACAATTTTATAATATAAACTACTGACAACATTTCTACCAAATTTACAATAAAAATATTGTCATTTAGAGCATTTCCATTAAGTAATGTAGAGAAAGATTTAAGAAATCCAGACTGGTCTCTTCATTTTTACCGGGGCTGTATATACAGGTGAAACTCGAAAAATTTGAATATCGTGCAAAAGTTCATTTATTTCAGTAATTCAACCTAAATGGTGAAACTAATATATTATATAGACTCATTACATTCAAAGTGAGATATGTCAAGCCTTTATTTGTTACAATTGTGATTATTATGGCTTACAGCTTATGAAAACCCCAAATTCAAAATCTCAGAAAATTAGAATATTACATAAAATCAATAAAAAAAGGATTTTAAATACAGAAATGTCTGCCCTCTATAAAGTATAATCATGCATATGTACTAAGTACTTGGTTTGGGCCCCTTTTGCACACATTGCCTAAATGCGGCGTGGCATGGACGCTATCAGTCTGTGGCACTGCTGAGGTGTTATGGAAGCCCAAAAATCTCCTGGTAGACAGCTGTGGTGACTTTGGACTTGATAACACAGTGGACCAACACCATCAGATGACATGGTGCCTCAAATCATCACTGACTGTTGAAACTTGACAGCGGTCTTCAAGCCCCTTGGATTTTGTGCCCCTCCACTCTTCCTCTAGACTGTGGAACCTTGATTTCCAAATGAAACGCAACATTTAATTTGGATCAGTGATGATTTGAGGTATCATGTCATCTGCTGCTGTTGGTCCACTGTGTTATCAAGTCCAAAGTCACCACAGCCATCTACCAGAAGATTTTAGAGCACTTCATGCTTCCGTCTGTTGACAAGCTTTATGGAGATGACAATTTCCATTTCCAGCTAGACTTGGCACCTGGTAACTGGTTGACTGACCATGGTATTACTTTGCATGAATGGCCAGACAACTCTCCTGACCTGAACTCCATAGAGAAACTATGGACTATTGTCAAGAGTAAGATGAGACACACCAGACCCAACAATACAGACGAGCTGAAGGCCACATCAAAGCAACCTGGGCTTCCATAACACCTCAGCAGTGCCACAGGCTGATAGCATCCATGCCACGCCGCATTTAGGCAATAATTCATGCAAAAGGGGCCCAAACCAAGTACTTAGTACA
Organism: Ammodytes dubius; assembly: GCA_026122265.1. Classification (NCBI taxonomy): domain Eukaryota; kingdom Metazoa; phylum Chordata; class Actinopteri; order Uranoscopiformes; family Ammodytidae; genus Ammodytes; species Ammodytes dubius. The sequence continues at coordinate 1,885,354 of CM047528.1, read as the reverse complement.
TATGCATGATTATACTTTCTAGAGGGCTGACATTTCTGCATTTAAAATAATTTTTTTATTGATTTTATGTAATATTCTAATTTTCTGAGATTTTGAATTTGGGGTTTTTATAAACTGTAAGCCATAATAATCACAATTATAAAAAAATAAAGGCTTCACATATCTCACTTTGTATGTAATGAGTCTGTATAAGATATTATTTTCACCTATAAAGTTGAATTACTGAAATAAATGAACTTTTGCACGATATTCTAATTTTTCGAGTTTCACCTGTATATTGAGGTTCTAGTGCGTTACCCCACTGCACTACAGCACCGGTTCAGTTGTTCATCAGCAGCAGCCGTCTCTCAAGTTGCTGTCACGAAGGGCATGGAGGCTGGACAAGCTCTTTGGAGGCGTCAGTAAACTGGGGAAACAGGAAAAGAGTATTAAAAGGATGGTTCATGCAATTCATTTTATGTAATTTGTTAATCTGACTGTGCAAAGAAATATTTGGAGGTCCAGCTAGTAATTTGAGTTAGAACAGTTTTTCTAGATTTTTAAAAAGAGGCTAGGAAAGTCTACGGAGGAGTACAGGGGCTACATTGAAGGGAAAAATAATTACGACAATAAAATAACTGAACCCGCTATAAAAACGTGCCAATGTAGCAGTCTCACATCTGGTGCACACTAAAGAAGCAGACCAATAGCATAGACTGCTGATGATCAGGGTTATTTTACTTTTTAGCACCTAAACAATAACACCCAAATTCCCAAACATAGGGGGACAAATCTGGAGGGTCCGATAACATGTCACCATACACGTGTTGAAATCATACTGTACACAAACAAAAAAGATGATGCGTATATGTATGCTATGTAGGGATATGTATGTGGTTGTACATAAATATATTTATTATTATTTATTTTTTGTGTTTTTTTTTATTTAAATTGTTTGCATAAAGAAAATTGTAGGATGTTGTAAATGTAAAAAAGTAACTCAGATTATTACATGACCCTACAATAAAGTACATTTTAAAAAAAGTCAGTACACCTCTTCTTGATTTGGTGGTCGGTTAATTTGAAAATACACAATGAATAACTCAAGCATTACATAGAATAAACGGCAATTGTTTAAAAAAAAAAAAAAAAAATCACTTACATTTCTGTTTGTGTGTATTGGTTGAATGTTGGAGCCCTTTATGGTGGGCCAGACTTAGGCGGTGGCCATGAGGTGTTCTGCAGCTGGCCTGGGGAAGGGAATATTTTGGGGGGTTAACAAGACAAGAAAAGCTAGAAATAGTGGATTGATGCTTCTGCGAAACTTTCCATAATCATTCATAGCACTATTCCAAAGTGTATTACAGATTGTATGATCAATGGCAAATTAAGAAAATAATTTTTTTTATATACAGTACAGGCCAAAAGTTTGGACACGCTCAATGCGTTTCCTTTATTTTTATGACTAGTTACATTATAGATTCTCACTGAAGGCATCAAAACTTTGAATGAACACATGTGGAATTCTTTGCTAAACCATTTCAGGTGACTCCCTAATGAAGTTCATTGAGAGAGCACCAAGGGTTTGTAGCGCTGTCAAAAAAGCAAAGGGTGTCTACTTTGAGGAATCTAAAATATAAGACCTATTTAAGAGTCATTTCACACTTTTTTGTTAAGTACATAATTCCCTTATGTCCCTTCAAAGTTTTGATGCCTTCAGTGAGAATCTACAACGTATATACTCGTGAAAATAAAGAAAACGCATTGAATGAAAAGGTGTGTCCAAACTTTTGGCCTGTACTGTATATGTATATATATATATATATATATATATATATACACATATACACACACCTGTACATAGCACTTTTTGATTTACAAATTTAAAAAAGTTTGTAAACTATTTGTTCTGTAAAAACACTAATATGTTGTCAATTAAGTTATGATTTTGACATTTCTTTGTTTTGTAAAAGGAGATGCAAATGCACGCCTATTTAGTAAGATATTACCAAATATAAATATTCCTTCAAACAGTTCAGAAAAAAAATGCATTACAGACAACAAATTGTTTTAATGAAAGTAATCAACTGGCAAAGCTAAATGATCTATAAGAGTTAAAAACCTCTTCACCTGCGATTTGACGGATCAAAACTGGGAACACTGGGTTTGCTGGGAGCTCCACCAAGGTTTGGCATGCTCCCTGCAGCTTATCTGAAAGAGATTCAAAAAGTACATTTCACCTTTAAAGCATTTTGTGGGGCGCATTGCGACTAATACCAGCTTCCTTAACAGGCGAATAACCTCATTAGAATATTTTTCTCTCACCTGGTTCCGGTCTGAAGCACTGTTAGTCAGACCCAGACCCAGGACTGGGCTGGATAGGTGAACCCAGCAGAAGGGTAGTGTGGGGTGGAGGGAGTGGAAGGAGGGTGGTGGATGTGCCATGAGTAGGGAACTGCTGCTACATGTAGGTAACACAAATAAAATACTTATGTGTTAGTAGCACAACTTATGCAGTAGGTACCCCAATTTGTGTACATTATTGTAAAGTCTTACCAATTCTTCCATCTCAGAATGTACAACAAAGTGTAGGAGATAAAAGAAGGAGGGGGTGGGGGGGCAGGAGGCCATAGTCTTCATCTTCCTCCTGTGGCTGAGCTGGAAGCTCTGGCTCCCCCCGACCATGTTGACATGCTGGCTTAGTCCTGCCTTAGACCTGCAGGGGGAGATAGGATCATAGGACACACACACCCCCTCAGGTTAATGAAGCTGAAGTAGCAGTGAGATCTATTGCCATGTGTTAATGGAGAGAGCGGAGGGAAACATTTAAAAAAAGTGAATGAATTGGTGCACAATGACTGCACAAAATACATGGAACAACAATAACCAGAATATCAATTAAAAGTTCCTTGTTGCACCTTTAAACAGTAAAATCCTGAGTGCAGGTTCTGAAGAGAGGTGGGAGGCTGCAAGGAAGGAAATCAAAGGACAAGCTATTAAACACATTCATACATGACACTTACATTGTGGGGGATACACAGTGGTGGACTCGAGGCACTTGACATCTCTGGAGGTCTGCAGAAAGAGGAAGTCTGTTGTGAAAGCCATACTAACGTCCTCCCTCCTTCATATAAGCTGGGGCACAATACTCTGTCAAGGGGTAGGTGGAAAGAAGACAAACTAGAGGAAATTGAGGGAAAATTGAGAGTTATTATCTAATAAAGCGACTCGGGAATAACACAAATAAATTAATATTAATAAAAACAAAGCAAACCCTTGCCTCTTCATTTTTCAACAATTCAACACACCTGTTACTTCCCTCTTGGTGGTTATGTTATCCAATTTGTGCCTTAACTTGAAATGGCATGATGAGACAGGACGCATAGACAGCTCAAATCCTTTCTTGCGTTGTATTAATTCAACATATTGAATGATGGCGGAATAGCTGTTGGACCTAGAGCATTCTTCTAAGGTGGCTAACCTTAGAAGAAACACAAGATAAAAAGAAATCAAGTTAGTTCAATCAATTAGTCCTCATTCTTATAATATATAAATAATTCTCTGAATACATTCAAATGCATAATCAAACATTCAAATCGAATACAAATAAATCAGTATCATGAAATTATATAAATCATAATATCCCATATATAGCATTTCCAAACATTTAAAAAAAAAAAAAAACATTTAGCCTTTATTTATACTCTAGAGAACAATTGAGGGCTGACCCTCAATTGCAATGATGTCAAGCCAAACAAATGCAAAGCAAAAATACATGCAATGAAACAATACAATTAACAACCGAACAAAAAAAACAATTGAAACATTTAGATAGACGTATAATGGCTGCAATTAATATGAAATGAGTGAAAGTATAATATAGCCTAATTAAAACAGTTACAGGTAGAATTTGGTAGATTAAAGATAATGTCTAAATTGGTTAAAGGATATGAAGGTATTCCTTTGTTGCTGTAAGTTGTTCCAGGAGTCAGGGGTACTGATGCTAAAAGCAGAAAGAAAAACAATTATATTTTATCAAAAATATATATTATAAAATATGCATTATGAAAATACAACCTCGTTTACCATCTATTAATTAAGTTGATATATTCATTTAAATCATAAAGTGAGTTATCGTTTAATCAATGGTGCTCCCAGTGAACAAACATTTCCACCACATGTGCTCAAGACGTCAGAATGGAAGTCCACGCCATCACATAAGACAAACTTACCCGACTTTACCATGAGGGAAAGAAGAGTGGGAAACAGTTAAATTCATTTTAGTTTAAGTTTACAGAGCCCGCTGTGCCTGTGTGTATTAACCATAGATAGTGGTATTAACAATGGACGATGAATCATGAAAGACATGACATGAACGAAACCAAAAGTGCCAGAAAACTGCGCACTTTGCTGCAAATTACTTTTCAAACGGTGTATATATATTTTTTTAAAAAAAGCACTGGCATAACCTACCAATACGTACTGTGCCGATCTCATGCTGTGCACAAACCCTTTCACGACCAACCGGAAACCCCAGATATTTATGAACTCACGTGCTCATTCACCTCACGTGACGCAATTAGGTAAACGCTGCCAGGTGTGTATGAATTAAATCCTGCCTCATTCCTAGGAAAAGCCCACCACTAAACAACGACCCCAAATGTTATTAAAACAAATATACACAGTAAAAAGTGCTGGGTTATTTTTGTAAACACACTACTGGGTTGTATATTCTGGGTAACTCGTATAGAGGCTTATACCCAAAATGTTATAACTCCTGGTCGATTATGTAACAAAAGGCTGAGCCCAAAACGTAAGAATTTATTACATTTTGGGTCAGTTATTAATTATGGAGCGAGCAAAATATGTTTTGTAGTGTGGCATCAAATTGTGTAATTCCACTTGAATTAAATTAGAACTATTGAAAGAATGCTTTCATATATGTAACGTAATACATGCAGATGGCATACAATTTTCAATATTATTTTTTCGAAATGAACTAACGTGAATAACTTTAACAGATGAAATATCTGTGCCTCAAATTACACATTTAAATAGAATAAAATATGCTCCAGAATAGCTGACTCCAAGATAACTAGACAAAATAACAGTACAGGTTTAGGGACAGCTTCTTTCCCAAAGCTAACTGCACTGATGCACATATTATATTACCACTGACCAGTGCACCACCAGACATATCCCCACCACTCTTTTTGTTGTGTGCATTTAAATTATTTTTATTGTGATACTGTGATAACTGATGCACTTTTAAGGAGCTGCTCTCTGAATTTCATTGTATCTTGTATAACGACAATTAAAGCTTTCTATTCTATTATATTCTTCTACACAACGTTGCTCGAATTTTGGGAGGGAGTGTAGAGCAATACATATATATATATATATATATATATATATATGGTGGAGTCCCTAAAAGAGAAATTGGTCAGTCCCCTTTCTCAAAAAATACAACAGTATTATCAATGAAGTTTGAGGATTTCAATGTTTTTTTTACCACCAGATAAATCATATTCATTAGTTTAGTTTTCTTTGAATGTTTTTTTTCATTCTGAAAGGGCTACCTTGTGTTCAAAACTGTATTTATGTCATAGATAGTATATAAAGATTGATATGTATCAACATACAGTGACGTGCGGTGAGGTCAGTGAGTGGGTAGGCAGTAGGCACTGAGTTCTGAAAGCCTCATTACTCTAACCCTTTAGGCAATATTATAATCAATAATCAAAAACAATAATATTTTACACACACACACACACACACACACACACACACACACACACACACACACACACACACACACACACACACACACACACACACACACACACACACACACACACACACACACAACACACACCAACACACAGGATGGCAGCAGCTGCTTGAGACACTAAAGAGAGAACTACAGATGTATCTTGTCGTTTTACTCATAGATAGTATATAAAAGGTTTTAGGTTTTACTTTTTTGTTCTCTACCTGAAGTAGTGCTTGTCTGTAATTATTATTATTATATTGTAATATTAATACTTTCAAACGGTGAATACATTTTAAAAACGCGAAGAAATGTTGCTTGTATCATGTAATTACGCCTAGCGACCATTGCCGTTGTAGTAACTACTTATGGCCACATAGTCATGCCATGGATTTACTGACTCCATAATAAACCATAAACCTGTAGGTGTAGTACCTCATCGTTGTCACAAGGGGCGACACCGTCCGTGCCTTCAATACTACACCGATTTAATGTCCCTTTCATAAAGTTTAATTAAAGAGAAATTAAGAAGTGCTTTTATTTTATTTTATTACATTTGTCAAGATTTTCAGAGTAAAATAACTTAGAATATGAAACAACCTTGAAATGTTTGCGTCAGTAATTGTCGTATATAGATATCTTTAGCTTAGAGTTAAGCATGATACAGAAAGTAGAGGTCCCTCCTTGTGACAGCTGTAGTCTGTCAAACTGTTTTGTACAGAGAAAGCCTTATTATTTAGAGAAAGCTTATTATTTACCTTTCTTAAATTCTTTTTTTTTTACCTTTATTCATACAGGTAAATCCCATTGAGACCGAAGACTCTTTTGCAAGGAGACCTGTTTTCCTTTCCCACGTTACCATTCACACACGATAGCAGGCTAACTATCGACATTCACACGAGGCAAGGTGGGTTAAGTGTCTGCCAAGGACACAACAACTATGACACAAGTGGCAGGGCGGGATCGAACCTCCAACCCTTTGATCATCGGCCAACCCGCTCTACCAACTGAGCCACAGTCCCTGCCTGGACATGAGATTATTAGCAAAAGTTGAGTTTAACTAAGTGGTTTTCTTCCTTCACTGTCTCCCTCTTTGTTAATGTCAGCATCGAAATGTCTCCATTGTTAAGAAAAAACACACAAAAAAACAGCTCTGCTTACAGTCACACCAACAGTGTATCAATCTTTCTTTGTTCCAATCTCGACCCAAAGGGGAATAACACGATGACAAACATTTTTTGGGTTTTCACAGTCCTTTGACGAGTAAGAGGGATATAACTTTATTTTTAAATAAACCTTTTTTTTCTGTGACAAAAGGCTCACACTCTCTGGTTTAATATTTTGTTTTACATCACAGAAATACAGATTTTCAGTATTTACACAGAAAAGTACAATCGATAGCTCGAGTTTTGCAGTGTGTGTGTGTGTGTGTGTGTGTTTGTGCTATACACGTGTCAAAACATCATTTATGAGCTTCACAAAAGAGTTTGTTTAGGGCACAAATAAAACGCTGTACACTGATGCACCTCGTAAGCTATAAATACCACTTTTTGATTTCACATTAAAAGTCCTTAAATGTGACTAAACAACAGGTCAACACAGTAACACATTGTGTGTGCCCTATTAACTAGCCTCACAGCACGGTGTGTGTGTGTGTGTGTAGCCTACATTCAGTTACAGCCACTGCAGCAAACACAGATATATACAGTAACGGTCCTCCCTCCCCTGTAATGTATGACAATCAAAACTCCTGACAGCTGATCATTACATTCACATCCCCACACTGTTCAGAAAGATTAAGGCCTTGGAGTTGAATAGGAAAATGAGAAGGTTGTTTCACGTTTTAAATCTGCTTTGCTATTGGCAGCCAGTAGGAGCTCAACCGAAGCTAAATTGACAGCAAGCCTGAATAAAAAAATTGAAAAAATAAGTTTGTTGTCTTTACTCTAAATTAATCACCAATTGATAACCATCAACCATCTTTATTACTGTGCTATTAATCCACTTGCCAGCGTCCCTAATTAACCAATAAGATTAGGGACTGCCCTTTTTAAATCTGTGTACAAACAGAGCTCCTGATATGAGAGGAAGCATATTGACTCAGTAGCTGGGCGTCACTTTGCCCTGCCTGATGCAGTAGTACATACGTATAGAGAGTAGGCCTACTGCTCTGAGGGAGGCCAACATCTATATCAATAACCTGCCCACTTAACAAACTCTTCTCGGTCACAGTTGTCGCATAGCACAAGGAAATAAATCATTCAAAAGCAAAACTTAAGCTCTGCACACTGTCACCACTGTGTCATTATGGATACGTTTTGGTCACGGTCCTTCCATTCAGACTAAAAGAAAAGCAGCCACTGTACTAAAAGGGTTACAGACATAAGAACAAGACATGGTGGACACAAGGATAGACACCACACAGATCCTTATGTAAAAGCATTCCGTCAACTAGCCAAGTGGTCTAAATCTTTGTGGAGTGCTCTAAGACGCTTGCGCTGATTGAAGCAAAAAGCAACCAGAAACCAGGGAAATGCTCTTTGGCAGTTGAAATGTGGCCACATGAGCCAACCAATCACATGACCCGAAATCCAAAAACAAACTGGGGACAGAAGCCCTTACATAAAAGAAGTTCTCCATAAAAGGGACTAAAACCCTGCATATTACTGCCCACAAATTGTGCCAGACCTCTATGCTAACCACTCCATTGAATTATCCTTCCTGAAAAGCACTTCATATCACATAAACATACACGCCACATATATGCCACACCTGTTGTGACAAGGATTGAGTCTATAAGGGCTTTAGAGATAATGTGCATAGTTAATTAAACAAGGTTTTAGATATAATGTGTCGTAGTTAAGCTTCAGTTAAATAAACAAGGTTTAGGATCAAAGTGATCACAGATGTGTTGACGGTTGAAAAGGGAAGGCTAAGAGAGACAAAGTGAGGACATGGGTCTGAACCAAATAACCCTTGAGCCTCCACTGTTTTCTTCACATATTTCAATTGGATCTATTGATCTTATCTAACTTTAAGTGTGTTATTCTTGAATAGTAGTCTGGTGGCTGTCTCAGGTGTCCTTTCCTTATTGGTTTTTGCAGCCTTAGGCTCTAGTATGAATATGTTCCTCCATGTTGTAGCTGTAATGCATGATCTCCATGACGCCATTATCTCCATTGGAACTCAGTGGTGCAGTGTGCAGGTCAGGATTCAACCTTTTCTTTCATCTTATGTATTAATGTCTCAATACTAGGTCAGAGCTTTGTTCATAGTTTTTTTTAGTCACATTTAAATTCTGTAGGTACCACTTCTGGTCAGCAGATGGTGCAAGTTATGAAATTTAAAACTTCTAAACCAACAAAAAAAGGAGGTGGCAACCAGAAGTTAATGAGAACGTTTTTTCCTCCTTCTGTTTAATTTACAGTGAATATGTAGGCTGAGCAGGTCATAAACCTCTTATGTGACCCTCCGAAAGCCAAACACCATCATTTTGTATCCTCCAGACTGTAAGCTGCCGTTGGCACCAGGCCGCTGACACAGTGCCCACTCTAGGCTCGCCTGATCCGGCAACAGAGGTCTAGAGCAATAGTGTAAACAGCGAATGACATTACTGTACCTCTGTGTGTATGTGTGTTGTGTGTGTGTGTGTGTGTGTGTGTGTGTGTGTGTGTGTGTGTGTGTGTGTGTGTGTGTGTGTGTGTGTGTGTGCTTGTGCTTGTATGTGTTTGTGCTTATATACCTGGCTACCCTACATGAAACAGGCCTTGCATTGAAATATCCTCTCTCTCTCTCCTCATAAAAAAAAGATAAAACACCATTAATCCTCCACTTGCTACATCAGCTGCGTCTATCACTGTGACCTGCCACTGCTGAGACACTTTATAGCCCCAGAGGCCTTCAGGGACCATGGGGAAAAAAATAAACGTTGTGTTTTGACAGGGCGATGAGCAACCATGGCTGTACAAAAAAATCTGTTGCTTTCCAAGGCGGCATTGGACGCGCTCCAGTGTCCGTGTGTGTAAACCTCTTGTTAAAATATGGAGACGATGAAAAGAACACACAGTCCCCGATCAAAAGTTAAAAGACAGATTAATTAATATATTATATTTACAATCAATTTCTAAATTAAAAAGGTGCCACAGATTGTATCCTTTGGTCGGGCGGGGATCCTCAGTTCAATACATTTGAATGGTGAGGACTGTATGGACTCAGTTGGATTGTCTTTGGAGAGACTGTGTTGGGGGTGAGGGAGGGGGGGTGATCTCCTCTGTCCCTCTTCTATCAGTCAGTCAGTCCCCTTCCATACACACCCAAACAAAGCCCTCCTCCTCTCTCACTCCCACATTCTCTATCCACCGTGGTGTGTCACTCGAAGCGCTCGTAGTTCCGGGTTTGTCTGATGCGTGGCACCATGTCCACCAGTAGCCTGCAGCAGAAGAGGACCACATATTAGCTTTTCTTTATTTTTGTTTTGTTTTTTTAATACTTTATTTATAGATTTTCTTTTAACGAACATACACATTAAAAAAATCACAAAAAAAGAGAAATAAAAGATCAAATAAAATAAACTACAAACATGGCGTACTCTACTATACAGGTTTCGATGGCAAACATTGAATGTTCTCCATGTATAAAGTGAACTCTATTAGCCAGATGTCAAAACAGGGGGGGCTATTCTCTTTGTTCTCAAACCTTAAGAATCATTTTCGCGATCAACATCCCATACTAAAATCACTCTTGTAAAACCTCTGGTAATGACTCACTTGACTCCATAGAGGAGGATGACCAGACCGATCAAGACGCCTATAGCCCCGTCCAGGTACCACACCTGGGGCTCATGCTTGAACACCTCAGCACTGATGAGGATGGAGAAGCCCATGATCCCCCCAACAAGTGAGTTGAACCCTGGGAAAAGAAAAGGACAAACAATCTGGTTTTTATTCTTATATGAAGTCAGTTGATAAGAGATTCACTTTAGGCTCAGTGTTGGAATCCAGCCCTAGTTGCATTTAGTGACAGTCCAATAGACATGTGATGTGTCCCGTGGCATGACAGATTCTTGAAATGTCTCTCATCTATGTCATAAGGCTTGAGAGGTCATCTGGTTGTGTGCGGACCCATATGTGTGTGTCCCTCCATGGTGGGAATGTGAGCATGAGTGTGACAGACATGTGAGTTGGGGTTTTGGTGCTGTGTTGCAAATCGTATGTCACACTGTGCTGTTGCTACTGGGAAATGACTTGAATGAGTAGAACCTACACACATGTTAGTGGACTATAGAAGCATAAACGTTACAATGGAATTTGTGTAGTAAAGAGGCTACCTGTGTGTGTGTGTGTGTGTGTGTGTGTGGTGTGTGTGTGTGTGTGTGTGTGTGTGTGTGTGTGTGTGTGTGTGTGTGTGTGTGGTGTGTGTGTGTGTGTGTGTGTGTGTGTGTGTGTGTGTGTGTGTGTGTACCATCAGTAATGAGGGCTCGGCTGGTGAGCACCTTGCCGAGCATGAACTTGAACACAGCCAGGATGAGGCAGAGCAAGCCACTGACTATGGACACGCTGAACAAGAATCCATCCTGAGAGAGAGAGAGAGAGAGAGAGAGAGAGAGAGAGAGAGAGAGAGAGATACTGTGTTAATGGTGTCCAATCCTACACCCCTATGTATAAGTTATCATTTTAGCCAATTAAGCTTCACTTTTATGAGATTCTTGAGATCCTCTATTATTGTTTACTCATAGTATGGACCACTTTCATGAGCATTCTGGCTTCTTCTTTGCTTTTAAAGGTGCTCCGAGGTACTTTCAATTTGTGTTCATTCTTGCACACCCTTTGGACAAAAGCGGTAGTGTTTTGACCAGCTGTTGTTCCTGGGTGAACGTATACCCATGACAAAGGCATTAAGAAAAACGATATAAAAAATAGCGTTCTTTGCATTGACGGTTTCGTTTGCTGAAACAAAATTTGACTGTTTCAGAAATATTTTAAAGTTCCTCGTAGCACCTTTTAAAAGAAGTTGAAGATGACTTACTCGCTGTGCCCACTGTGAGTCTCATATGAAGGGGAGCCAAATGTAAATGTGTGAGGGAGAGGGAGGTGTGGATGGAGGGAGAGAGAGAGAGATAGAGAGGGAGAGGGAGAGAGAGAGAGGGGAGAGAGAGAGAGAGAGAGAGAGAGAGAGAGAGGGAGAGAGAGAGAGAGAGAGGGAGGGAGGGAGGGAGAGAGAGAGAGAGAGAGAGAGAGAGAGAGAGGGAGAGAGAGAGAGAGAGAGAGAGAGAGAGGGAGGGAGGGAGGGAGAGAGAGAGAGAGAGAGAGAGAGAGAGGGGGGGGGAGCTGCATGTAGTACCGGGTGCCTCTGCGGCAGCATTAATATTGCACTATGGCCGTGGAGCCGTGCAAAGCTTCTTCAGTGAGATCAGAGACATCAAACAGGAGCTGGAGAGACAAACCTCTGTGTGCTGCACATAAAGCCCTGAGTCAAGTGCTGTGAATCAGCTGCTAAAATGAATCGTACAAATGGCAAATTATCCTCCAAAACGTTGAACACAGTCTTCAGCAACAAGGACTAACCTTTTCATTACAAAACATACAGGCATTCACATGTTTGTTTTTCAAAATGGGAGCTATTCAAGATTTGCCATTGTTTTAGAATTATTTAATTGTATGGGATAAATTGGAGGCTTCACTACTGGTTTAAATTATACCAAAGTTGCCATTTGGTATATGTTAATGGTTCTCCTTACTCATCATTTTAAAATCAAACTGACCGGCTTGTATCTCACAAACAGACCAAGAACCCCCCCCCCCACACACACACACACACACACACACACAAAACCACAACATACTGAGTTAATTTGTAAAGTTTTGCCTCCAGTTAGCCGAAATGAAAGATGCCGTGTCGTGACTCTAAAGTCAGTTATCATGGGGAATCTCCTCCAGTGAACTTCTAATTAACATTCAAAAGAAGCTGGCATTTTGAGCCCACAGGAGAGGGGAACACACCACACACACACACACACACACACACACACACACACACACACACACACACACACACACACACACACACAACACACACACACACACACACACACACACACACTAGAAGGAGAGGTAGAGCTCATGGCAAACAGAGCCTGCCTAGAATAGGAACACAGGGCTTGACATTTTCATCTGACAACCAGAGATCCTTGTGCAGAATATGAAAACGGTACTAATTGTTCTTAGTAAGGTATAGGCCAACAAGTGTACCATTTAGAATGAATTGGATTTGGAGAAACCAAAAAGTGGGAGCCAGGGATAAAATAAAGAATAGTTTTCCAGGGTTTCTTAATAGGGAATAAAGAAGTAGAATTGCTTGCCCCTCCAAATATCAAATATTTCGGAACTTGAAAGGTTTTCACAAGCAGATGATGAAATGTTCATTGCAGCTTTGTTGTGGATGCTCACTGACATTAATTGGCCCTTGGAAGGCTTACATAGCAGGAACAGTCAGGTGTCAAAACCCAGACATACTCCTCCACTCCACTACCCTCTCTCTCTCTCTCTGTCTGTCTCTCCCTCGCTCTCTCACCACTGCATACCTAGGCAGCTGCTTACCTTATTAACATTTAAGCGGGTCGAGAGAGGGAGTCGTGAATACAAACCATATCTCTCTCTAACATTTGCATACTGAGAGCGCTATATTAGCATACTGAGAGCACTAGCTATATTTGAGTCCGACTGTGATGCATGTAGGAAATCAGTCTGCTAGAACAGGAGAGGAGAAAACACCATCTGTCTGCCAGGCCTGTCTCTCTCTCTCTTCCCCCCCCCCCACCCCCCTGCTGCAGAAATGACGAAAAAAACTCAGTGGTCCGGATAAGTCAATAAAAGCTTATCAGAAGTGATTGAGTTTTGAGCCTTGAGTGAGTCGCAAAGGCCATTTGAGACTCTGCATTTCTCACCAAAGGTTTGTTGATCCAAGAATATGAATTACATTTGATTAAAGGGGGGGTTTGATTTGTTCATAGTAAAACTAGAAAAACATTCTAGATGATAACATAGACAACAAAGCACCGATGTATGTACCAGGCAGTTAGTAAATGATAAGGTTGGCAGGGAAACTGAAATGAAATCAGTTACCCGGAGACGCATCGGCAAGAAGTGTGTAATTTTATTGATGAGACCTGCTCCAATATCTCCAATTACTTCGCCTACATTTACTTTATTACAAATTTAGAGCGTAAAGGTAATTTTAATATTAGCATACGCATCATAAACACCATCGTGGATGTCATGACTATTTATTATATCTGACAATACAGAATGTCAACACTCCTGCAATGTCTGGCCAGTAAATATTCCATTGAATGTGTGAATAGTTGTGGCCTGGCAAACTATATATTAAACTTGGCTCAAAAATATTAGTTAGACCATTTTAGGGGCTCTTTACACGGTGAAAACGTGACAGTTTTCCCGTTTTTTTTTTTTTTTTTTAAAACCCCTGTTCAGACACAATTTATCTGACATCTTCACTCGTACACGTTTTCAGAGGAAACGGGAAGAAATCGCTGTAGTAGCAGTGTAGGCATGCCAAGCCAATAGTCAGCGGTGACACTTAGTAGATAGCTCTTCCGGTACAATTTCATGCATAAAGTCAGTTAGAGGTTCTCTGAGGAACTTTCAGCTTGTGTTCGTTGTTGTACCCCCTTTGGAAAAAAAGCGGTAGTGTTTTTACGACGCGAGCTGTAGTTCCTGGGTGAGGGAGCCATGTAAAAAGGCATGAGTTTGAGTTAGAATGCAGAGCTAAAGTTGAAAGACAGCAATTCACTCATCATCATCAGAGGCATTACTATGTTGGGCTCCTCGGCTGCGTTTCTACAGAGATGACTATCGCCCCAGCAACAAGGTGATGAAGCTATTTCAGGAGGTGTGAATAGCTCAAAGGCATTGTGACATCCTTCCCTCACACTCACACACACACACACACACACACACACACACACACACACATACACACACACACACACACACACACACACACACACACACACACACACACACACACACACACACACACACACACACACACACACACAAACACACACGAACACAGATATTGAGTCTGATAATCATTTATTTTCTAAGAACTAATTAAGGTTGCTGCACACTAACCGCGCTTGTTTAAAGTCTAATTTCTCTTGAGGCAAACATCGATCCATCTCTTTCAGAACGTTAGCTAGTCCTACCCGCACACACACATACACACACACACGCACACACACACACACACACACACACACACACACACACACACACACACACACACACACACACACACACACACACACACACACACACACACACACACACACACACACACAACACAACCAAAGACAGTTTGTGTGATTTTAACAGCCCTGAAAACACATTTCCTCCCCTAAGCTCCTTACAGTGAGCCATAGTGTACATATGTACATATGAACACACTCCCCTCTGCCA
>CM047528.1:1800126-1865126 GCA_026122265.1 Ammodytes dubius | reverse complement strand
GGTTCCAAATCACATACTTTTTTCTTTTTACTACACTACATACTAAAGTACGGAAGAGTTTTAGGGCTACAGGAGAGAGAAAAAAAATCAGATAAGGTAGATTTCTTTTTCCATTATGTCAAGAATAGAGAAGAATACTCCAAAATGCTATTGGAATTGTGTATTTTCAGCATACTTCAATTGACGTGCATGTATTGGGACATCCTAAAACTTTTTTCTCGCATACTAAATAGTATATAGTATGGGGATTGGAACGCAGGGTAAGTTTCTAACTCAAATACACAGTTTCATTCCACAATCACATGGTCAGATTTTTACCTGCATGTACACCAAACACTCAGTTTCTATTCATGTTCAGATATCTGAAAAAAATCATGGTATCGACTGTGTGTTTAGCTTTCATGCTATTTCAAAGGATTTGTGAACAGAAACCCCCACACAGTAACATCATGAGCTGGTGGTCTAAATCCAGACATTTATTTTCCTTATCCCCTCTTCCTTCCCTTCCCTTCCCTTTCTCCTCCCTCCATCATTAGGAGCAAAAACAGAACCAAAACAGTGTGTTAATGAATCCACAGCGCCTCTGCGTTCATCAAAGCTGAGCCCCAGCGATGGCTAATTGGCTCCTGAGGAAGCTTGGCGAGTGTCAGCAAGGGACGGGATTTTCTAGCCTCGCATCAGGCTATATCACACACACACACACACACACACACACACACCACACACACACACACACACACACACACACACACACACACACACACATATGAAGTCCCCCTCTCTCCCTCCTTCTCCCCCCATTGTCACATCTGACAGGAGAAGCGGCGATGAGAAGATAAAACACCATCTGAGCTCTGCCTCTCTGCTGGCGGTTTGTGGAGCTGCATTATGCATAGCAGTGGAACACTTTGTTGTTACGGTTGTGTTTTACAGTTTACAGGACTGCTGGTGTTCGCCTCACTAACTGTGCTGTTGCAAATGCATGGTTATTAAAGCAGCCGCACCTTGGGCCTCCATTAAATGTATTCACCCACTTCAGTTATATCCTTCTAGTTTCATGATGGATTACAAAACATGAGCTGAAGTTGAAATTCTGCTTTTACCTAAAGCCAAACTAGCAAAAAAAAAGTCTATTTGAGTTTTAATCGAACAAGGCAGTTCAGACTGAAATGATTCACTGTGCTGCTGTCCAATCAGGTGAGAGGATGATCCTCACCTGATGACACTATACTGATCAATACAATGGTTTGAGCCTTTTTTTTAAATGTATTTTTTATAATTAGCACATTTGTTTCATGTATTTCTTTAAACTACACTCAAAGAAATAGCTTGACATTGTGGGGTAATAGGCCTACACTTCTTCACTATTTGTTTCAGAGTTAGAGATAATTCCTACCACTTCAATGCCTGTTGGCTTAACATGAAGCTACAGCCAGCACATGGTAAGCTTAGCTTTAGCACTGAAAGCTGCACCTGGCCAGGCGTAATGAAATTCACACACTCTCAGACATGCTTAAGTGTCATGTATGTCATGTTTGAGTAATGCTAATGTTTTACAGGGTATATGTAACCCAGCGGTAAACGTTCTGTCAACATGTAGCGCCAACAGGGGAACAGCAGCAGGAGGTGGTGAGTGGACTTGAAGCCATGCAGGGCTCTGCATCTGCCACAGTGTTAAGAGACTGCCATGCTTTAGGGCTGGGTCCATCACTATAGGAGTATTTTGACATGACCAAATTAGACTGGTCCATTATATCTTTAAAATACAGCTCTTTAATGATGGATGGACTACTGTAGGTTTTTTTCTTCTATTTGCTCTCTCTCTCCCATGTACTTTCAGCCTACAGAGTTTATTAGTTTCTTCCTTTGAAATACAGTGTGTCCAATTTGCTGTGGCTTATATATTTATATATATATAGTACCTTATACAGGAAGGTCCTTATAGGATCCTGCATGTCAAGAGCCTGTCAAAGCACTAACTGCTAACAAACACAGCTGGTTAATGACTGTGTTATCACGCTGCCTTTGCCCACTTATAATGTTCTTATGTACAATGGGGCTCGCCGCTGAGAACATATTTTACATTAGTAAACATTGGCCTGTTTCCAAAGAGCCAGTGGCTGTTTAAATGGGCTAACACGCAACTGGAGCATTGGACCATTTGACAGCCAATGTTCATTTTAATGACAGTGTCAATTAAAGGACGGTAGAACAGGTAGAACAAAGCTTTGAACAAGGCGTTGCACACAGCCATGATACACTAGAATTAAAACAATGATTATTGGCTATTATGATTATCTAATCACAATTTATTTGTAATGTTCTTCAATTATTGCCATATTATCCTAAACCGAAATGATACAATTATGAATGGTTTTCATTGTATTAAAAGATAGAATAGTTACAAATCCAATCCAATCAATGACATCATTTGCAGTTTTTTGACAACGGGGCGACATGGATCTTGTTAACAATGCCTCTGCACCTGCACTGAGCAAGACTGGAATCTCCAGTTTGTAATGAATAAAGCTTTTTCAGGGTGGAATGTACTAAACTTAAGAAACCATACACCTGTGTTACCTAACACACACACACACACAGGACAGAGAAGGAGGTTGTCAGACAGGCCTGTAGTCCTTTCCTGCTGTTCTACTAGCGTTTCCTTATCAGGTCAGGAAGTGGGCAAAACACTCGAAAAACAACACAGACTCAACTCAGGAAGAGCCTTGCATTGTTCAAAACAAAATGGAATCACTGTTGCTACGCTGGCCTCATTCATCTCTACCTCTGCTCATTTTAGTTTAATTTATACCTAAGAGTGTCGAGGTAACAGGTAGTGGGGGAGCAATTTCAGACTGGGGGGGGGGAGCTTCAAAGTTAACCCGCAACAATTGCAGGGCCTAAAAACGTCTGCACTGTACAGCAAGGCGACAGGTTGTTACTCTCAATGCTTCTGAAGGTGAGACAGTAGGCTGCGTTCCAATCCCCATACTTACTGCTATTTAGTATGGTAGAAAAAAAGATTAAGGATGTCCTAATTCTTGTGGTCGCAAGAGGCAAGATCAAGGCACAATGTTATGATGAAATAAATAAAGTAAAAGTACGTCCCAAGTGTATGCCTACTGCATGCTAACTAGATTCTTTTTATGGTCAGATGTAGTATGTAGAATAGAAAAAAGATTTGGAACGCAGGGGTTATCTTTCTGGCCGACCTCAGCACTACAGGAAACTCTCATATCTATGCACATCTTAGGTGATCTACCACACTGCAGCAAAAGCTAGTCCTCTACTCTTGCATCTGACAAGCCCTCATCTGCATTGACTGCAGAGGAGGAAGAAGCATAAGACATCTGACACATTACCGGAACTAGATCTACTCATCTAAATCCACTGAAAGATCAAAATTCAAAACAACAAAGAGAAAAAAGAGAAAAGTGCCTCATCCCATATTAGACTCTAGAGTGGGTAGCCTTTGACCTGCACAGAAATGAAATCGCAGTGATACGAACAATGTGAGAGAAAAGTCAGTCACCACCAGCCCTGCCTCCACTCAATCTCACAACCCAGAATGAGTCATCCGGTGTATGTAGGGGTCTCATCCTTCACACACCAACAAAAAGAAAAAATGTCTTCCGCCTTCTGAAAGAAATAAAACTCCAGTGAAAGCTGCACGAGTCAAGGTCGGGTTCACACTTTTGACAGCACAACAGCTCTGTGTACTCTTTTACCCGAGAGCAATTATCTTTTTAAGCGGGGATACTGAAAGTTTAAGGGAAAATAAACAGGATCTTGGCATCATGCATGTCTACATCAATAATCGTGTTGTTCTTTAAAGCAGGCTGTTGGGTGTCACATTAATCAACGGGGCGTCACATTTATCAACACACCTGATCCTTCAACTGAAGGGGCCAAAACAGCAGGCAAAAGGTATTTGTTTGTGTCCGTTTTTTTGCACACATGACAACCCAGACATTTTGAAGACAGCCTCAGAGATAGATAGATCAAAGGAAAGCCTTAAAAGGGAGAGGGACTCACTGAAAGCAACGATGGCCAGGACGATGGTGATGGCTATGGATATCCAGGACACCCACAGAGCCTTCTTGCGGTAGCTCTGCGCTTCGTGGGGCTTGAGGCGCATGCTGCTTTCCAGAAGACCTGCAGGCAAAAACACAGGGC
Source organism: Ammodytes dubius (assembly GCA_026122265.1). Classification (NCBI taxonomy): domain Eukaryota; kingdom Metazoa; phylum Chordata; class Actinopteri; order Uranoscopiformes; family Ammodytidae; genus Ammodytes; species Ammodytes dubius. The sequence goes on along the minus strand of CM047528.1, from coordinate 1,860,950 downwards.
AAAGTGACCCACGGATACAGTATACAGTGTAAAGCAATACTGGGATAGTTTGACTCTGTTTTCATTTCTTTGAAGTTCCGTTTCCACATCATAGAACACAACCAAACATAATTTGATAGAGAAACATAAAAATTGATTGATATGAATTCATGCACTATTTATTCACTATGCGTGAAGCAAATTTGCTGGCATTTGCATTCAGACGTTTCACTTCAAATCACAAACGCCGACATCAATGTGGCGCTAAGGGAAAAGTCAGGGGACCGCAAAAGTCTGGGAATGTGTGTGAAATTGTATGGGATCCGTCTAATAGTTGGTGAGAATATTTCAGAGTGGACGAAATAGCCATTCATTCATTGACACACACACCGCTGACATGACTACAACACACATCCCAAGTTTAATAAGCAAAATCATTACCATATTTATAAGTTAATAGTATAATATATAAAATTGCTTTTGCAGTGCTGTAGTTAAAAAAAGGGGAACCAACTACACAGTGTTTTTAAAGAGAGCAAAAAAGGTCCCTGGTTAATCCTCATATAGGGCCTTCTTCTTCATTGAATTACTTAACTACGCAAGTATGTTATTTTCTTGTTATTCAGGGTCAATACAGTAATTTTGTCCTGTTGATCCTAATAATATGTGAAGAGAAGTATTACCTGTCTTTGAATTGTGTCTTTCTCGCTATTCTAGGCAGCTCATTTCTGATTTTTCTGGTACACTTTGGTATGACCATAAACTTATAAACCATAACTCAAGCATTCGATATGTGCTTGGGTTATCCCTTCAAATGAACTTCTATCTGCTTTAGGATAATTATCTGGTAATAACACACAAGGGCAGATTTTTTTCTGCTGTGTCTGAGGCAACTCAAATCAACATTCTGTTAGCAAACATACAGTAATAATCAGGGTAGGGTCTTACTGTACTTGCCACTGTTTTAACAGGCTTGCCTTTCACTGTTCCCCAAAGGCAATCCACTGATTTAGTCACAAAACCTGTATATCACCCACAGTATTTGAGGTGACATATGTCTGACTGTGTGGAAGGTGCATGCTCCATATTCCATTTCAACCCAGCTTTATGAATAATGTATCTTATTTACCAAAGCATTGTGGTGCAAGTGATCAGTAATATTATTGTATTTGTGTAGTTAATAGGTGTTATTAGTGCGCAGGTGTATCATTTGGAGGTACATGAAAAAGAACAGCATCAATTTTAAATATCGTTGGGTGTAAACAGATTTCCAGCGCATGTATAGCCTACTACAGTGTAACGCACATCGGGCTACTCTCCATGGCATTACGCACAGTGCGCCCTGGTTACAGGGGGAATCCGGTGGTGCCATCCTAAATGCCAACCCCATATATCTACCAGCGCCTACCTCCGTCATCTATGCTGTCTGTTATCTTCATCTCCTGTTCCATCTTGAAACCCTCTCCCTGACTGTCTGCGCTGGGTTGCTGCTCCTGCTCCTGTTGCTGTGGATGGGGATCCGCTCGCTCACACTGCCCGTTCGCCGCCGTAGGGTCCGCTATCACAGCCGGGTCCGGTACAGTTGTGGAGTCTGGCGGTATGGAGTCAGTCATCTTTCTCGGCTTAGGGGGTGGGGGGGTCGCGGTTCCCAACGAGGCACTCCAAAAATGTCACACCTGGACGAGAAGTGCAGGGCGTTCAATCGGGTGAAGAGACCCACAGAGACGGAGAGGGAGAGGGAGAGGGAGGGAGGCTCCTTGTTGCAGAGCTGCAGGTCCAGTTGCGCCAAAACACACACTGGAGTAGAGGAGGAGCGGAAATCAGCAGATGGGACTTCGAAACAAACGCCTAATGTCAAAATATTTATTTTATTCAAACAGCCTTATCAATACACCCTAGCCTTTGGTTTCATTCATTTATTATTTGAATATTGTGTATCTACTGTTATTAAAAATGTAGAGTCTAAAGTAGGCTAAAGTAACAGTTAGCATAGTTTATTTTGAAGGTGCTAACCGGTATTATTTGTGTGTATGCAGGCACACAAACCTGATACGCACAGTCTGAGCAAAAGAGAGCGCACAAAAAAAAGGATTCACACAACTGGCATTTTTTCACGACGGGGTGACATACCTGCACCTGGACTCTAATTGCTAATCCCGGTGGAGTTCACGAGACCTAGCTGCGCACGCGCCGGACTCGCACCTTTGCTGCATCTGCCGCGTGCGCGAGAACAACACCTGTCCCATGTGGATTCATTGAGTGGTGGACCTGCAGGCAGACAGGCACCGTTACCCGTCTGTCTGTCTGTCTGTCTGTCCGTCTGTCTGTCACATCCCCTACCTGACAGTTCATGTAGGCCTATTATAGCCACGACTTGTTTGTTCTAGTGAGCAGAAAAACAAACACACTCTAAAATGTTAGTTTAGCCTAGGCCTACTTTTCTAAGCGTGAGAGGGCAACGACAACCCAAATTTTAGATTTCGATTTTTTTTGGGTGTGGCGAAATATAACCACACCACACTGCGAAAGGTAACGGGTAATGCCGTGGAAACGGGGCTTAAGATACAAAGCTACTTCATTAGCATGCAGACTGGTTATTCTGTTCTAGATTAAAACCGTATTTAGAAATTATGGGCCGGTTTCACAGACAAGGCTTAAGCCTAGTTCGAGACTAAAATGCCTGTTGAGCTGGATTAATTCAAAGCCACTTGCACAGACTCAGTTTAAAATAGTCCTAGATTAAAGCTATTCTGGATTAAACAAAGCCAATTGCAAGACGGACGACTAGAGCTACTCTAGGTCTAAATTTCATCTTAAATTAATCCTCCAAAGGGGCAGGTTTAACTTCAGCTTAGTGGTGTTTGTGAGAGAGCATGGACTATTTGGAATATCTAAATGAAGACCAACTCCCACTGCAGAGGCCAGCCAGAAGAATACTTGTGGATAGGTCTTATCCAGAACATTTATTTGATAAACTTACATTTCGAGACCACTTTCAATATGGAAAATGCACTGGAAATAACAACTTTGAGTTTATTAGATGGATGCATTTAAATTGAAGATGTATTCAGCATAATAAAATGAGTGTCTAAAACAATTCTGTTTTCAAATGTGGTTGTTGTGATTTAAAATACTGACACACATGAATAACAAAATGACAAAACACAACATGAACACCTTTTATTTTCTACTTATATCTTCACTGTGATTAGTAATCACAATTGTCTCAGTACTGTATCTTGTTTGAATCATAGCTCTCTCTTCCAACTTCATGTCATACAGTTTACGCTCTCTGGACTTTCTTTACGCCTCTGTCCCCAGAACCTGTACTGAGTTTAGGAAGAGGGCTTTCATGTACTCTGCTCCCTCCGCCTGGAACACTATTCAAAAAACACTCAAATTGCAGGAACTCATCACTATGAATGATTTTAAAACTCGACTCACATGTTTTTTAATGGCAAATTTTGGTGTGTGTCAATGTTTCACTGAATAGTATTTTATCATTGCCTCAAAATTGTTCTTCTTCTTCACCCACTGGAATGTATTTGTCTCTGTTTTATTCTTATGTTTGTCTTATATTTCATTCATCCTAGCTGCTGCCATTTTGGCCAGGCCTTGCTTGGAAAAGAGGTCATTTGACCTCAAGCAATTTTGCCTGGTAAAATAAAGGTTAAATAATGTCCAATTCCGCCTGTAGAATTTTAATTTTCATGTCATACTTCCTTCAGAATCATATAGCATTTTCTGTTACTAACTAATTCGGGTTTTTCAACAGAGTCTATCAGTGCAGATATCATTAAATATAATGTCAAAATTATAAATGAGAAAGATGTGAAATACCGATAATAATGAAGATAACCTGAAGTTGGTGTATTGTTCTTTTAGTAAAATTTTCATTAATTGAATTTGTTGCAAATTGCGACCCAACTATTTATTTGCTCAGTCCCAGCAGTATGGCTTTTAGATTCAATAACTGGATGGTTTCAAACTATTTTTTTTAAGAGATTTTTTTCAAATTCATTAAAGTTTATTGACGGGATTTTTTTAGCCTCTGCCATTGTTTTTTCTCACAAGCAATGGTGTTTCTGCTCCACTCCGGGTTTTTATGATCACCGTTGGACCAGCAGCATGTGCTCATGGGCAGGTGTTTACAATCAGACTTACTTACCTTACTCCAGAGCCAAACTTAAGCCATATCCATGACAGTGACTTAAACCTCCCAGTTTAACTAGTCCACATTAAGGCCGACTCCTGGCTTAATCTAGGCCCTGTCTGTGAAACCGGCCCTATAAATCCTCCACTTAACCCCCCATGTCATTGCTTAGGAACATATTAAATCTTTGCGTCTCATTTAGTGAAATCAAAAGCTATTTTAATCAAAACATCTTAACAGGCCAAGTTACATGTTAACATTGGACCCCTTCTTTGATATCACCTTCACAATTCTTGCATCCATTGAACTTGTGAGTTCTTGGAGAGTTTCTGCTTGAATGTCTTTGCAGGATGCCAGACTAGCCTCCCATAGCTGCTGTTTTGATGTGAACTGCCTCCCAACCCTCATAGATGTTTTGCTTGAGGATGCTCCAAAGGTTCTCAATAGGGTTGAGGTCAGGGGAAGATGGGGGCCACACCATGAGGTTCCTCTCCTTTTATGCCTAAAGCCACAGAAGAAAGTGCTGAGTCAGAAACTCTACATACTTTGCCGAGGTCATTTTCACACCGTCAGGGACCCTGAAGGTGCCTACCAGCTCTCTCCCCATGATTCCGGCCCAAAACATGACTCCGCCACCTCCTGTCTGACGTCGCAGCCTTGTTGGGACATTGTGGCCATTCACCAACCATCCACTACTCCATCCATCCAGGGTTGCACGGCACTCATCAGTAAACAAGACTGTTTGAAGATGAGTCTTCATGTATTCCTGAGCCCACTGCAACTGTTTCAGCTTGTGATCATTGTTTAGGGGTGGCCGAATAATAGGTTTATGCACAACTGCAAACTTCTGGATCCTACACCTTGAGGTTTGCGGGACTCCAGAGGCACCAGAAGCTTCAAATACCTGTCTGCTGCTTTGTGATGGCATTTTAGCAGCTGCTCTCCTATTCCGATTAATTTGTCTGGCAGAAACCTTCCTCATATTACCTTTACCACGAACGAACCCGTCTGTGCTCTGAATCAGCCACAAATCTCTTCACAGTACGATGATCACACTTAAGTTTTGTGAAATATCTAATGTGTTCATACCTTGCCCAAGGTATTGCACTATTTGACGCTTTTAGGCAGCAGAGAGATCCTTCTTCTTTCCCATATTGCTTGAAACCTGTGGCCTGCTTAATCATGTGGAACGACGTCCTTGTTAAGTAGATTTCCTTTGATTGGGCTTACTTAGCAAACTGATTATCACAGGTGTTGAATTGATTGAAAATGATCCAAAGTGCCCTGAGACACAATACCATCCATGAGTTTAAATAAAATACAAAAAATTTAATTTTCATGACAATTAATTCCAATATGCATAATAATTTGTGACAGACTGTAAGCTTAGCTATTTTTTATGTTTTCACTTTGATGTGGCAGCTTTGTTTGTTAGTATTTAATGTAGGCCTCATGATCTGTCTTGTAATGTATATATATAGGCTAGTATTATATACCCATGTAATGAACACATGCCTGTACTATTTGTAAATACAATATATCAATTGTATAATTCATCAGTAATAGGCCCATTGAAATATTGCATCTCTATGGGCAATTCAAGCAGGCAGGTTGATACGTACTCACACTTCTCATTAACCAGGTAACGCACTTAGGGCACAGGGAGTTTAGTCACTTTTGCTCTTGGTCTCTGTTTCCATCTAGTGGTGGAAAGAGAGTAATGCAGTGCCAGGGGATGATGGATGCTCCACCATAGCCACAGCCTACTGGTCAGACAAAAGTGTCAGAAATGACAAATAAAATATTATAATAATAATATTATTACTACTACTACTACTACTACTACTACTACTACTACTACTACTACTACTACTACTACTACTACTACTACTACTACTACTAATAATAATAATAATAATAATAATAATAATAATAATAATAATAATAATAATTTTAAGTAAAAAATTTAATTTGAATCAACATTGAATTTTGATTATTTGCTACTGTAAAAAAACAGTAAAAAACAAACTAATTCCCTCCGAGGATGAATAAAGTATTCTACCTGTCTGCTGTATGCACCACCGGCTGCTAGGGGCCGCTGTTCAGAAACGGCTAACCGGTTTTCAGTCAGCCTCGGCTCCTCATCTCGTTCTTCCGGTGCCCCCATAGCCCCGCTCCCTCTCCCGATGCTAGCACCGTCGGGCTTGGCTGTGGGAGCGTAATGGCGGTGCACCGGGGACCCTCCACGAAATGGCTCTTCACCCGGGAGCAGCTGGAGAACACCCGTCGAGACGCTGCGGCATCGAGGCTGACCGCGAGCTCTCCTACCGCCAGCAGGCCGCCAACTTAATCCAAGACATAGGCCAGAGACTCAACGTGTATCCTTTCCTGAGCGGCCTTAGCTCGCGAGCCTAGCTATTGTGTTGTCTATTGTTAGCTTTGTGTGGAATAAAATCAGCGATACATTATTACTAGTGTTGCTTATACGTGTTGATTAAACGTAACGCTGTGTTACGACTTGTCTATTACGTCGCTGGACGTGTTGACGCTCAAGCTGTGTATCTTCGCCAGGTTTTTAACTTAACAGAGAAATGCACGTTTTGCTAGCTCGATGCTAACGTCCCATGGTTTCGATAGATTCCCCCACCGAAACTGTTAAAGTGAATGTGTGTTTATTCTTTATTGTATTACTGTGTCATCCACGTGTTACGCCTTAACTGTTCGCCCAGATCCCAACTAATTATTAACACCGCTATAGTATATATGCACCGATTTTATATGATCCACTCCTTCGGTAAATTCCATAGAAATGTGAGTAGCCTTACACACTGCACTTTTGGCCTATCGCATAATTACTGGTGGTGCTCTCTACTATGAGAAGTGACTGAGTTATTTTTCCCCTTTCTCCACACAGATCATTTCCCAGACTACGCTGTTTCTGGCAGCTAAAGTTGAGGAGCAGCCCAGGAAGCTGGAGCATGTCATTAAAGTAGCCCATGCCTGCGTAAACCCACAAGAGCCCGCCGTAGACACTAAGAGCAACGTGAGTAAGCAGACTGAAAAAGTCCAAATTCATCGCCAGCGTAGTCATAATACATACTCTGTTGACGATAAATCCCGTGTGACTTTTCATGAATTATGAGGACAGCGAGGTCAGTTTTTTGCTTGAGTCATCTAACCTTGATTTTTACAGTATCTGTTTTTTTCCATGTGCCCTCTGTGAGGCGTTGGAGAGGAAATTAATATTCAAGCAAGGACTCAAAGAATAGTTTGATATTTGGGGTCATTGTTTCTCCTTCACAGCAAGGATTATGTATTTGTCTTGTGTGAGGATCAATATAAAATCAGTTAGGATTTTTTAGACAAGTTCTACAAAGAGAAATGAAAAGTCTTGCCATGGTGTTGGACAAGCCGTTTTCAAACTGGGTGGGAAATATTTTTTTTTTTTTTTTTTTAGGCATTCCTGCAGCAGGCACAAGAGCTTGTAGCACTGGAAACAATAGTGCTGCAAACGCTGGGTGAGTTCTGTTACAGCTTCCTAACCGCACACACTGTATTAAGCCTTTCCTCTAGTGTCCAATTGCTAAACTGGCTTTAAGAAACAGTATTCCCATGGACGGGTTAAATGCAATGAACAGAATGACACATGTGCATATTGACACTGGGCGTATGCACTTGAGGTTTTTCTTTTAGTTCCTTTTTTCGCTTTTATAAAACCACAATATGAAAGCGTAGTTCTGCTTTTGCTGACGTTGTGTGTGTGTGTGTGTGTTTCACCTCTCGACTGCAGGTTTTGAAATAACAGTTGATCATCCACACACAGATGTTGTGAGGTGTTCCCAGCTAGTGCGAGGTAAACCCAACTCTCGTAAGGACTGTGTTCACTATTGAAAATCATTTATTCACTCTTTCAGTCAAGAAAAGTGCTTCAACTCGACTCTAAAATCAACTTTCTTTCTTTTTACAGCAAGCAAGGATTTGGCACAGACTTCCTATTTCATGGCTACCAACAGGTTATTATCCTGTTCCCATTATTGCACTGTAATGGCACACTATAGCTTCCTGTCCTGCAGGGCCCCCCCTCCCTGTGTCCAACGGCCAGTCAGCGCCTGGATCCCGGGAACCCCCTCCCTTCGTGGGGGGAAGTACCGGCCCGGGCTGCTGTGTGCGGTGTATTGTACAACGGGCTCTGTGTTGGCACATAGGGGGTTGAATGCACAAAGGTGGAGTGTAGTGGTGCTGTCTACCTCTCAAGGGTTGTTTGGTACGAGGAGAGTGCATATGTCTAAAACAAGCGCAAAACGGGTAGCCTGAATATAGATTGCCACTAAAGATTCTTAAACTTTTAGAGTGCTTTGGTAAGTATAGCTTACGGTTTACTTTTTGAAATTTGTCATTTTACTTTGCACATTTTTTTCACCCCCCCCCCCCCCAAAAGAGCTAACAATGAAACGCCAAACTATACTGCAAACTGCTCGCTCATTTGATGTGGCACTGTAGGTTTTATGAATATGAACAGCTCAGAAATAAGAAGTAGCTGTGGGGTTATTGGTAGTTATACTTTACTTAGCTTTATATGGTTGCTATTATGTTGTATTTCAGTAAAGGACATTTATTTTACTTGTTTTACAGAGTTGTGTATGTGAGCCTCGGAGTAGATGGTAGAGTACATGAGTTGATGCACAAAGACAGATTGAATTGAATGTAATAATTTGGCTTGATTCTAATGAGCTATGTGACATTACAGTAGTACACCTTAGGAGAGCAGATACATGATGTTTAGCAAAGAAAGCTGGAGGAGGGGATTAATGGTAGAACAGGTATTTGCTTTGCGTCGCAGGCACTTTGAACATAACCCTCTTTAAGAGATTCTAAAATAATTTGAGCAATGTCACACCACTTAATACGTCTTCTTTATATTTATATTTGGGTGTATGTAAATGTGGTGTTTAAGCCACATCAGTTATGAGATGAGCTATGTGGTCATTTTAGCATCATATTTGTACAGTCAGACTGATATAGCATGTGGATAAATGTACCTATGATAAAATATGTCACATTTTTTATGCATCTCAAATTATTATACGTGCAATAATATTTGTTTAGGTAGGTGTGAACTCACATGGTCATGTTGGACTAATGTTACATGGTGCAGTAGTAGTAGCAGCATCTGAAGTCTTCCTGCATCCACACTATTCGCACTTTACTTTAGTATTACCATGTAATCACCTGGTCAATGATCAAATTCCTTCGTGATTTTCTCTACTTATGACATCTATTGCAGTATGTCCGTCCTGGGAGAGGGATCCCTTACTCTGTCGATTCTCCCTGAGATTTCTTCAATTTTCTTTTAATCCCGGTAAAGGGTTTTTACTGGGAGTTTTTTTCTCAGCCGAGCTAAGGGTGTAAGGGCAGGGTGTCATATTGTATCATATTGTATGAAATGTAAAGCCCACTGAGACAAATGTATTTGTGATTTTTGGCTATACAAATAAAACTGATTTGATTTGATTTTAGTAAATTACGGACTTTGAGGTCAGATGTCTTTTTAGTCCGTGTTAAACTAGTTCAGTGTGGTTCCTAGCAGTGAATCTGAGATGCTTGAGAAATACAGACTCTTGTTTTTTTTTTGTGAAGGCCAGTTTGCAGTGTGGTTTGGGTTTCAGGGTGCACAGAAAGATTAACCGTAGATCAACTTAAAGCTTACTTGTTTGTCTTGGCTACCAACACCAGTGTTTCTCAGTCTTAAAATTCCCCCATGTTTGTCGTCATCACTCGCTTAACACTAATAAGCAGCGTGTACATTTGATTAAATCTTCATTTTTATGGGGAGTGATTGAGAAACACTGTATTTAACGTCTTAAAATGACCCATTTTACATTAAAATCAATGCAATAATAAGCCTAAAATATGGGTTCAATATATCTCTATTGAACTTAATATTTATATATTATTACATTATATATAGGTATACACCCATGCCAATCACACATTTAGGAACACAACCTAACAAGTTTTTAAGCTGTTCCAGTTGTGTAAGGTAAGGCGGTGTGTATGTGATTAGAATATGTATTTTAATCAATAAAGCATAAAAATGCCAAAAAAAAAAAAAGTATTTTATTGTTGCTGCTATTGATTTGATTGAATGGTAATGTTGCCTTGTTGAACTGTATCTTCCATGTGTGTAGTAGAAAAGACCCTTTCAGCTAACAGTCGCACCCTATTCTTTTGTTTGTTGTCTCCGCCTGCAGTTTGCACCTCACCACCTTCTGTCTGCAGTACAGGCCCACAGTGGTGGCGTGTGTCTGCATCCACCTGGCCTGCAAGTGGTCCAACTGGGAGATCCCTGTGTCTACAGACCGCAAGCACTGGTGGGAGTATGTGGACCGCACCGTTACATTACAGCTGCTAGACGGTAAGACATCCATCGCTGCTTTATCCTCCTCTTGGACTTAAAGGCCTACTTCACCGGTGGGAATATGAAGGTGTATTGAATTCTGAGATCCTATGTAGTATAAATGTGCAAAAATAAATTAAATTGGTTCATCCTAGCCTGAGGAAAGGCAGATAGAGTGTTTTATGATCTCACTGTCTAACCCTACATTTCTCTTACTGTGACATCACAGTAAGAGAAATGTAGGGTTAGACAGAGAGACCATAAACACTCTTTTAAGCATAAACCTGATTTGCATTCACAATTTAGTGACATACAAAAGGTTGGCATTAAGTTATGAGATGGAATATAATGTTTAATGATATTTTCTATATCTTTTCCCAACTGAACAATTAATCAGGTTGGGTGCACATGACAAAATGTAGGTGATTGTAACAATGTGTGAATCATGGCCTTCCTACTTGTTCACTCTTTGTGAACTAAAATAACTTGTTAGATTATCTGATTTCACATTTTAGCACAGAATGTATGTAACAAATATGGTTTAACTATCCAGGTAGGCAGACAAACAGCCGGTCCTGGTGCTACTATATCTAGCCAGTAGTATCAGAGTTATGTGTTAAAATGAGCCTGTGATCACCAGCCATAGTCTTCTGTTTTCAGAACTCACACATGAGTTCCTTCAGATCCTGGAGAAGACGCCCAGCAGGCTGAAGAGGATACGAAACTGGAGGGTACGTCCTGAAAACATGTCGGCCATCTTTATGAGAGCAGAACAGGACAATGTAGGTGGACTAGTAGGGTTAGGACCAACAGTCAGTGTCTCATGGTTTGCATTGTGTCTTTTTGTTGCAGGCCATTCAAGCAGCCAAGAAGCCCAAGGCGGACGGCTCATCGGGGACAGTACGTACCAGGGGACGTCCTTAGACGGCCTTCCCGGGGTCTCCAACTCCTTCTTCCCCTCCACCTCTGGTTCAGACTCTTCAGACATGCCCTCCCTCAGCAGCCTGTCTGCCCCCTTCTCCTACCAGCCCATGAGCGACCAGTCCAAATCCTGTGGCTACGACGACTTCCCCGAGCCCCACCCTTCAGACTTCACGCTGGTCAAACACGAACTCAAAGCGGCCGGCGGCTCTGGTAGTAAACACCAGCAGCAGTTGGCGACGACCGCTGCGGCTTTTGCACGGCCGCAGAAAGTCTTGACTCTAGAAAAGTACCGAGAGAAACACGCGGCGGACCAGGCCGTGCCCAACGGTGTGAAGGAGGAGCCGGGCGCCGACGGGTACCCGCCGCCCGCCCTCTCCACGCACCACCACAAGAAACGCTCCCAGCAGCAGGCAGGGCAGTCGGGGGAGGGCAGGAGGGACAAGTCCAGCTCTAAGAAGGCCCGTCTGCCTCCCTCCTTCACAGAGAACGGCTCGGCCTCCAGCGAGGAGCTCAAGATGAGAATCAAAGTCTCGTCGGAGCGCGAAGGGAAAGACAAGCACAAAGAGCACCACCGCCACTCCAAACACGGCCACTCACACGCCTATTCCCTCAGTGGGAACGGCAAAGGGACACTAGACAACCCCTCGCTGTCTATACGGGCGCCGGGCATCGACGGGGGCTCCTCTGGATCCTCCCGCAAGAGGCCTCACTCTGACAGCCACCACCACCACTCGTCCAAGAGGAGCTCCAAAGGCCTGAGCTCAGCCCACTACGCAGCAGAGAACGCTCAGAGGATGATGGAGCATCACGGCCACGATGGAACCAACGGCGTGCTGAACGCCAACGGACAACACACTGACTACAAAGACACTTTTGACATGCTGGACTCTTTACTAAGTGCCCAAGGAATGAACTTGTAACCCTCGGAGAGTCCCCAGTGTTGTCTAGAAATAAGGTATTACCATGTTCAATAGAATTGAAAAAAAAAAATAGATTTTATTTGTCTTAAGTTATGAATCCTTCACTGCCCTCAGTCGTGCCCACACACTGATCATTGATGATTCTCGTTGAGCTGTCAAAAAAAATGTAAAATGATATGCATAGAGCTGTGTACTACTAGCTTGCAACAAAACAACCATGAAGTTCTTAAGAATGTGGCTGAAAAAAAAACTGGGATTTTAAAAGTTCTTTTAAAAAAGCGAGCTGACATTATGATTTTAACGTGCATGTTTCCAGTCACAAAAGGGAAGACATAGCTAGTGTTTCGCAGCCATCGTGACAGTTTACAGACTGATTTTATTTGTTTTTGTTTTAGACATTTTTGTTCCACTACAAATCTCAGGTCTTGAACTTTTTTGATATGAGAACGAATCTTCCTCTGTTTGGGTTTGTTACCTGTATCCGTGGAGATGTTATCACGTTTGTCCGTTTGCTGATGAAGAGGGCATAAACTTAAGCATCTGTCCTAAGGGGGAAAAAAACTAAAATGGTCTGCTTATTTCTTCAGAGTGCATCAAAAGTTCCCAAAAAAAACAAAACAATACAAATGTGAGGCCAACTCCATTCGCTGTCTATTCGCTGTCTATTGGGACTTCCAAGGCCGCACCTGAACTTAATGTGCAGACTCATAGAGCTACCAACAAAGTTTACGTTACATCTGCTGTGAAAGTGCATTCAAGATATATCGGCTAAAAATCGCTAAAAAAAGAAAGAAAATAAAAGGCCTTGTGATTGTACCTTATCAATCGCTATTCAGTATGATAAATGTTATTAACTTATCAGAAAAGTACAAATCTCTAAAATAAGGTTGTGTATATAGGACTGTAGTTCAGATTTCAAACTGTTTGGTTTATTGCATCAGTCCAAACCTTCCTCCATGTTGAGTGTATAATGAGATCTAAAGCAGCCTGTAATGATGAACATATCCTCGATTTGTGTATTGGAAGCCCAAATAAAGGTGTAAAAGTGATTGTTTTTTCTCTATACATATCACAGTTTCAATCAGTTTTGAATTAATTATGGTGGTTACTCCCCACAGCTTTTAAGAGTTTGATTTTAGGACATTATCATGTTCCATTTCATTTAAAGGCCTACTTCACCGGTGGGAATATGAAGGTGTATTGAATTCTGAGATCCTATGTAGTATAAATGTGCACATTTTTTTTAAATTGGTTCATCCTAGCCTGAGAAAAGGCAGATAGAGTGTTTTATGGTCTCACTGTCTAACCCTACATTTCTCTTACTGTGACATCACACATTTATACTACATAGGATATCAGAATTCAATACACCTTCATATTCCCACCGGTGAAGTAGGCCTTTAAATGTTTCACTTGATGGGCTGCTTGTAACAATCGATTCATTATCAACTCATCTACGCAACATGTTCTTTATTTTCTATAGTAATCCTCTGTATGGTTTTTCAAAGTTCACAGATCCCATTGCTGATATCTTCAAAAATCCAAGACTGAAGAAAACATGCAATTTGAGAAGCTGCAACAATAAATGATTGATATTTCAGCTTTAAAGTGGCTTGAAAATAATGATCAGAATTGTAATTGTAAAAAAGAAAATTTACTTAAACTTATTTACCGTCGACTTTGAAATCAGTGTTTTAAACCTGCAGTGTGTAGAATTTTGGGTTTTATTTCCTAGCAGATTTTGTAGAAAGTAATTATAATATCCATAAGTACATTTAATTTAGTGCATAATAGCTGAACATTTTTTTTTATTATTATTTTTTCCCTTAGAAAGGGTCTCATATGTCGATATTTCTGCATATCTTTGACCAAGGCCTAGTGCCGCCATCTTGAAAGTGTCATAGTTGGAATGTCATCAGGTGCATTGTTTAAAATTTAGAATTGTTCTTGTCCTTGAAGGCCACTGTAGCTTCTGTTATTATTCGAAAAGGGTTGGGGTTACCCAGGGAGTGTTGCATTCTAGAACTTTGAAGAACTTTCTTGATGATGTCATATTACACACTGCACCTTTAAAAGAACAAAAAGCAAGATTTCAATCCTAAAATCTTTTAACTGGCCTTTTTTCCCCACTCTGGACCTTGACGTAACATTTTTCCTTGGTCAAACTGTTGGATTGATATTTTCATCAATTCAATGCAAAATATCTATCTTATGATTGCCCTGGTTTCCATATATGGTGATGTGACACCTTTCCCTAAGGTCCTCTCTTCCCTGTCAAATCTCTCCTAAAACCTAGTTTTTTTTTATCAACAGTATGTTCAACACTCAAATTTAAAAACCGCAGTACTCCTCCAGTTTGCAAAATCTTAAGCCTCTAATTTTGGCCTGGGAAGCATATATAGCATGCGAACAAAATGAAAGGAAATGCCAAATCATGCAGATGGTTTAATCCCAGCCTCGTAACATTGGATTTATTCCCCCATTGAATGTAAGCCCCCTGCTGCATTTGAAGATAAAACAAGTCGTTTTTCTAAACAGCCGCTAAAGGAACATTCTCATCAAAACAGACAGCGGGGAAAATGACCATTGTGCACTCTTGTCTGCTTACATGAGGTAGACTGATTAATTGATAATGTGACAGGCTACTTACTGAACAAACCTGATTGAATGACCACAACATGGGCTTTCAGTACAGGCTATGTTAAAAGAAAACAGCCATACTCAGGCTCTATAGAGGTCTGACATGATAAGTAGTGTGGTTGCTGTGCTGCTGAATAAGTAATGGTAAATGGCATTATTGGAAATGCACACTGGAGTATAGCTCACAAGCAGAATGGTTAAGTGTGATTTTAGCATTTTTGCGTTGAGGAATTGTAGACATTTTTTTTTTATTAATCGCTGAACTGAAGCACCTGGAGGCCATTCCTTTTCTTTTGTTTCTTGGTCCTCATACTCAGGGGGGGTCTAGCTTTGGACCTTATTCTCTCTCTCACACTCAACACACACACACACACACACACACACACACACACACACACACACACACACACACACACACACACACACACACACACACACACAACACAGCGCTGATGGTTCAATTGTGGGTGGAACATAAATCCAGTTCCTGATCATTAACCCGGCACCCTTTGGAGCAGACGCAGCGTTTTCACCAAGTATTACCTTCTAATTTTAGCGTGGCAAGACAATAGGGGAAATTCAGCAGGGGGGGGGGGGGGGGGGCGTCAGTGAAAACTCAACCATCTGGACATTCTCGCACACGCGTTGTAAAAGGGAGGGTGATGATTTATTTTCGGCCAAAAAACCTCTCGAGCTGAATAAGAGGACGCCTACTCTTCGGAAAATCCGCAGAGGAGGAGAGATGAGAGCGTCTTTTTTTGGGCACCAAATCCCAGAATTAAGAGGCCATCTGAACAGAAAACACCGTCCAAGCTCTAATTACAACTGAAAAGACAAGAGTGGGTATGAATATATATATATAGAGCACCATTGTTATCATTATTATTGTCTCCGCAGCTAAGGCGACTAATTAAAAGTTCATGGATGGCTAAGTCACACTTCCAACTACTGTAAGACATCTTCTAAATTCTGATGCCATCCATCTGTCTGATGAATGGCCCGAAGGAACCGACAGCAGCACATACATCTACTTTGATTGGCACAAGAGTGATATCAGCATTGGCAGCCATTTTTTCTTTATACAGAATTTAAGGTTTTTGATGCACCGCAAAAGATCGATTTTCTTCATGCCATGATGATGCCCCTATGGTCCACGGCTGCCCCACAGTCTCCTGGCCACTAGATGGCACTATTACCTTTGGCTTCTACACCCAGTAGGGAGGCTAAGCTCAGGCAGCAACACAAACATCCAGCCTCATTCTGCCTGTTTTTTAGTTGGGTTTTTTTTTCTTTCAAAAAGCAAACAAGACGCAGTGTTGAATAACCTTGAGAGAGCTACTAGGACGCAGCTCTTCATGCCATGAATCCAAGGTGCCTCTCAGTGCACTCTGTGATCCTCACACACACAAGCACACACATACACACACACAGACACACACAACACACACACAGACACACACACACACACACACGTGTCAGCTCGCACCGCAGCAAAGACTTTGGACTTGATCCATCTAATTAACAGATTCTGATAACTGTCGGACGGTCGGAGGCTCAGTGGCATTCCAGGAAATGTCACAGCACTTGGTAATTTCGGGTAATTTTTAAAAAAAGCAAAAAAAATCATTTTTGCAGATGGAGCATACGGTGCACTTGTACCCATTCGAGGCCTTAATGCAAATGATGCTAGGGAAATTGTGCAGGAAAGTGGCATAATTAGAAGCCATTGAAAGTCCATTGTAATTCCTGTCTGAGAGGTCTCTCTTGAAAAATCAGGAGCGGATGGAAACCCCTCTAAGTACCTGAGATAGAGCCGGAGGGGGAGACATTGCCATTATGCCATGGCAGCGCAATTATATCCAATGATTGGCAGGAGCATGAATTAGCCTCAGTCTTCATGGTGTGGTTTACTTTGTTTTTTTTCTTCCAAACCAGTGCTGAGGTATCCCTTTTTCTCTCACATAGTGAAGTGAAACTGCTAGCACTTGCTTGAACCAGCTGTTCCCACTGAAAAACAAGACATTATTTCACTGTTTTTCCCTCTGTAATTATTCCCTTTACTGCCCCGCTTTTTATTTCTGCGCCCGATGCAAAGGCATTCTCTGGTGGCATCAACACCAGAGATTCATGTTTGTGGTGGGAACCGCAGAGCACCAGCTGTCCTTTAAAAAGAGACAGCTAACGGAGAGAGAAAAATACCCACTGCACAGTTGATGTGAAATGTCTTCCTCCCTACTCGTCCCCCCCCCCCCCCCGGATCATCAATAATTCACCGGCTTCGACATTTGAACTAATTATGATGCACCAATGGCCTATTTGAGCAGGGTCCTGTCACATGAAAGCTGCTAGGTCCTTCCTGACAGCGCTGGAGCCAGCAGCAGAATGAAACGACAGCACTGGTAGGCTGCAGCCATTAAAATGAATGGAGAGCACCTCTAACGATCATACACCTGACACACACACACACACACACACACACACACACAACCACACACACACACACAACACACACCACACACACACACACACACACACACACACACACACACACACACACACACACACACACACACACAACACACACAGGAACTACTGCCTCAAACACACATATTTTACCATGGTCCTTTGCAGCTTTGCACACAAGAAAAATAACTATGAATTTCTGCCTTACACACACCCACACTCATACACACTCTTACAGACATGCATAAACATGATGTGCTACAGTTGCTCACATGCACATTAATAAACGCACACACACACACACACACGCTTTCACGTGCCCGCCACCTGTGTGGGTTGTTTGGCCTCCTCATCCAGACCTCTCTGGTTTTAATTAGCCTGCTGCTGAAGTGTTTTCCTTTTTTTTATATTCTCTGAAGGGCAATGATAACGGCTACAGCCGAGATGGAGGCTCTCTGCTGGTTTGTTTCATTAGGGAGACCATAATGACCCTGCAATCACAACACCAAGAAAATATCTACCCAAATAATTATTTTCCTCCTAATGGCTCACTTTATACTCTATGGCTTGTGTCATCAGACGCTCAACAACTGAAATGATTTATAATAATAATAATGATGATGATAATATAAGTCTATAATCAAATAGTTGGGGTGTACACACGGCTGTACACCAAATAGGAAGCTACCGCCAGGGTATGGCTATCTTAGCTTAGCATAAAGACTGGAAGCAGGGGGAACAGGTAGCCTAGCTATGTTGAAAGAAAAAAGAAAAATCTGCCTTCCAACACCTTTAAAGTTCTAAATGCCCATGTGCATTGAGAAAAAGCTCTATGTAGCGCTATAGCAGCTTTCAGTGCGTTGTTAGGGTTTGACGGCCCAGGACTGTATTGGTTTTGGTTTAGTCTCATTGCTCTTATCAACATCATTTACAGCAGGAAGCTGGTTTCAGCAAAAAATAAATCAAGCTCTCCTAAATCCACAGTAAGCTACCTGCTCAGTAACAAAGGGCACAAAAACAAATTTGCGACTAGCTGGTGTGGCGCATTTAGCAGCTAAAGAGCCTGATATTTCCCTTAGGGGTTGGTTGGAAACAGAAAAAAAGAGGCAAAGCTGGCCTTTAGATTTGGCATCTGCTAGTAAAGTTATGAAGTCAGAAGAAAGAAAAGGGGAAGTTTTAGAGTCTGCAGTGACCTCCCGGAAACAAAGTATTGATTGATTTTTTTGTTTGCTTGTGCAGCTTGGAAATAGCCCCACAGAAGACTAAAGGGTTGTACTTTACCCACAAATAAAAAGAAGTACACTTTGTCTATCCGAAAGTATTGATATCTAAGCATTGTCAAGTATATTGTCAAGTATATGTGTAAACACATATTTCTAGAACCTAATTTTTCTTGACCTTAATTTGCCAAATGAAATGTCTTGTTCAATGCAGCGACTGCCAGGTAAAATAACTCTCTATCATCAAGCTGTCAGAAGTTTTTCTAGGACGTCCTGATACTTCAGAACTCAGAATATCAGCAGCCATTTTGTTCATCAGTTTTCCGTGGGAGATATGTCTCGTGTCATCGTCGAGAAAAAAAAAAAAACGTTGCGGATTACGCCGGCCCGAGTGGGAGTATTGAGGAGGAGGATGAGTTGGCTATTGAGAAGAAGCTGAATTGGAAAAAGGTAGGAGTCCAGGTCCTTCCAAAAAGCTGGATTTGGGTCGACAGAGCATGGAAAATCTGGTTACATGGTGTGTGTGTGTTTGCAAGTGGAAAGGGTGAAGCAACGGGGGACGCTGCCAAGGGTTTTATTGATATTTTAAGGTGAAGGAGGCAGCGCGGATGAAAATAGCTTCTCTGGCCCCAGCTCTGAGAGATGATAATGGCATCTTTCTTCCACAACTACCGCAGTCTCATGTGATATATTACACATGATGAAAAGGCACTGTATGTTTGTGGTACCTGCTGTGCCAGGCTAGCACAGCAGGTGAGATGAATAAGATAAAGCGGCAACCGTCACAGTAATACAAAAAGGGTTTGTATTTGTGTCCGTATTTTAACATGTTTTCTTCTTTCTTCACCTATAACGCGACGTCAACCATTACAGCACTGACATTGAGATAATGACTCCAGGAAGATTGTTTTTTTTTCTGCCGAAGCATCTTAAATCTTCTATCAGACAGTCCTCAACACAGCACAGGTGCCTGTCTGTGTGAGGCAGCGATTCATGCTTTTGTGGTCGTAACAAAGCTAATCCTCTGTGTGTGTGTGTGTGTGTCTGAGAGAAAAAACATCCAGGGGAGATGCACCTGCTGCTGGCTAATTCCTCCGGTGTGTGTTCACGCACCCTTCTTATTATCATCATCTCGGGCTTTTTCCTTTCTTTGAATCGGAATCTCAATAATTTGACAAGAGGCTCAGTCGCTCATTCCAGCACATGTTACCGTGCATCTGGCACTATGGATCTACATAAAACTACATAAAGATGCGTTTTGTTTACAGGTTGTGTCATCTTCGTTACTCTCCATCTGCCCCCCCCCCCCCCTCCCTCTGTAGCTAAAGCAAATCAAAGTTCCCCCACCGGACATGATAAGAATTTGATCTAAATTTAACTTATCTACTAAGAAACCATCAAACATAATGCTCCATTGAATGTAGAGGAATGTACTGCAGCCAAATATGTAGGGATACACCGATCAAATAAGAGACAAGGCTGTTTTTCTAAATTCGTTTGAGAGACTGAAGGATGGGAATGCCGTAAAGGAGGAAACCAGTGTGTGTGTGTGTGTTGTGTGTGACTAAAGAGCACTAACTAATAAAAGAAAAGGCATTTGTGAACCTGATTGTTCCGGTTTCACAAACAAAATGTACTTAAAATGTGTCATTTCCATCGCTTTACACCACAATGCCCTCAAGAGTATCCTCATTTGAACAATTCGCTATGTCCTGCTGATTTCTTCGACCCATAACCCATGAACAGAAATAGATGCTGTAATTAGACGATACTGCAAGACCAGAGCAGCACCCTTAAAACTCATATATTAACACGTTATATCTTTGATTTGTTACATTGGTACTCAATACATGTTCACTGTGGACAGTGTTAAGCACGTCCAAATTATGTTTTACTTTGACATGTATCGTAAGATGCAACTGATTTTTGGGATAACATAACATGAACCATTCAGCTGAGGCTTCCTGATAGGTGAGTCAATCTAGGGAAAAAAAGGGCTTAACCCCAAAAAAATTGATACAAAAGGTTTTTCAATGGATTCCAGTAGTATTTGGTGTGCTGAATAACATACTAAAAGTCTACCAAAATCTACCCCCCAGAAAGCCCTCATTTCCAAGATGGCGGCCAAAATGGCGGCAGGGAGCTTGAAATGGCTATATCTCAAATTGAAAAAATGTTGCAAAGGAATTTTCAACTGATTTTGGTACCTCTGGACATGCTTACAAACATACTAAAAATCTAGGAAAATACACCTTCCGGAAAGGCTTCATTTTCAAGATGGCGTCCAAAATGGTGGCTGGCCAAGCTTAAAATGGCTATATATCTCAATAGAAAAAGATTATTCAAATGATTTTTCACTTGATTCTGGTACCTGCAAATATGCTTATGAACATACTAACAATCTAGGAAAATATACTTCCCAGAAAGGCTTCATTTTCATAATGGCGTCCAAAATGGCGGCCGGGAGCGTAGAATGACTATATCTCAAATGGAAAATGTTACAAAAGAATGTTTCAACTGATTCTGGTACCTCTATACATTAAGAAAGTGCGACAAATCTAGGTAAATATAACTGCTAGAAAGGCGTCATTTTCAAAATGACTGCCTGATGGAATAGGGGAGGGCAGGGCGATTAATTGAAATTCAATTTCGATTACGATTTTGGCGTCCCTCGATCATGAAAACAAGATCATCGTAATAAATTGATTATTGTGTCGCACGCCGTGTCTTGTGTGGTAAATGCAGCGAACCCTTCTGTGCCCCCGCCCAAACACTTTCGCTTTCAGCGATTGCAATGCAATGGTTTATTCAGCATAAAGTTAAAGTACTCGCCCAAGACTGATGTTAAATCGAAACACAAAAGCCTTGCGTGAGCGAAATAGCGAGTTGCCAGTTGAAACTCCATGACGGTGGGTAACGGTGTCATTCACAGTGACACCTCGCCAGTGTGAGCCGCCGCACAGAAAAGCCCTGTGGCTTAACGGCTAAAATGAACCGGGGATATCCTGCCCGTTAACGTTGTTGATGTGGAAGGCTTCAGCTCAGATCTTGTCATCGAGACGACATTGATGAGGTCATTGAAGACTACCGGTGGTATGACGCATGAAAGTGGAATGACTGACAATCAGAGAGCCCTTTGGACCATGTCAAAGTGCATAACATCAGAGTACAACACCGCAATGCATGAGTTCACAAACCAGACATATACAACATAAGAACAGCACAAGGACTCAACAGAGGCACGGATGAAAAGGGATGCTGCTGACCTTTTTCAACGTTTCCTGATTGTCTCCCAAACTGGAGAGCTATCATTGGAGGAGGTTATGCGTTACGAACTCAGTCCTTTCCCTCCTGCCCTCTTTGAAGCTGGAAACATCTTCTGCAAGGCTGATAAACCACAACTTGCGCACGCAATCTGTGATCATGCAAGTGATGCAATCCTAGATACTGTACCAGAAACAGATCATTATGTTCTTGATGGAGGTTCACTCCTTCACCGAATACCATGGAAGCACGGACAAAGCTATAGTAAAATTGCGCAGTCATATGCAGACTTCACCATCCAACATTATGGCTCAGCTACAACCATTGTGTTCGATGGCTATGGGGATGGGCCATCCATTAAAGACAACACACATCAAAGAAGAGGAAACAATATTCATCCCATTGTCAACTTCACTGCTGAGACAGAGTTCTCAGGTAAGAAGGAGGAGTTCATGTCAAGAGATCTGAATAAACAGAGGCTGATCCAAATGATAAGCGATGAACTGAAAGAAAGGGGTTGCACTGTGGTCAATTCAATTGGAGATGCTGATGTAGACATCGTAAGGGCCGCAGTGGAATCATCTCTTCTTCACACCACTACGCTGATTGGAGAAGATACAGATCTCCTTGGCTTACTACTTCACTATGCACAGAGAGATAGTAAGGGCGTATATTTCAGATCAGACAAGTCAAAAGCTGATGGCAGTTTTAAAGTGTATGCCGTAAACCATTTAAAAGAAGTACTTGGACATGATGTGTGTTCTCAGTTGATGTTCATCCATGCTCTCACTGGCTGTGACAACTTCTCGGATCTTCGGGGTTGGCAAAAAGACTGCTTTCCAGAAGCTTGTAAAAGGGGATCCCGTCCTTCGATCTTGTGCCAATGCATTCATTGTCCCAAACCAGACCACAGAGGTGATTGATGACCTTGGGTGCCAAGTAATGGCTGTCCTCTTTGGTGGAAAGTAACAGATTCCCTTGCAGCAATGCGATATAACATTTTCAGCAAGAAGGTTGTCTCAGCTTCATCAACTGTAACGCCTGAACGTCTGCCAGCAACTGAATCTGCGACCAAATTTCACTGTCGTAGAGCGTACTACCAGGTCATGGTCTGGATGGGAACAGAAGATGGTATGGATGCCCTGAACTGGGGGTGGAGCCTGCAGGCTCTCATGTCAACAACGAATGTTGCTCCAGACAGTCTCTTGAAGGTCATTCATTGTAACTGTACCACTGCCTGCAAGACACTCCGCTGCTCTTGCAGAAAATATGGACTACCTTGTACTACTGTCTGTGGACCATGTCAACTTAAGGAATGTGACAATCCACAACCCGTGATATAGTCATTCTACGCTCCCGGCCGCCATTTTGGACGCCATTATGAAAATGAAGCCTTTCTGGGAAGTATATTTTCCTAGATTGTTAGTATGTTCATAAGCATGTTTGCAGGTACCAGAATCAAGTGAAAAATCATTTGAATAATCTTTTTCTATTGAGATATATAGCCATTTTAAGCTTGGCCAGCCACCATTTTGGACGCCATCTTGAAAATGAAGCCTTTCCGGAAGGAGTATTATCCTAGATTTTTAGTATGTTTGTAAGCATGTCCAGAGGTACCAAAATCAGTTGAAAATTCCTTTGCAACATTTTTTCAATTTGAGATATAGCCATTTCAAGCTCCCCGCCGCCATTTTGGCCGCCATCTTGGAAATGAGGGCTTTCTGGGGGGTAGATTTTGGTAGACTTTTAGTATGTTATTCAGCACACCAAATACTACTGGAATCCATTGAAAAACCTTTTGTATCAATTTTTTTGGGGTTAAGCCCTTTTTTTTCCTAGATTGACTCACCTATGATATGAATCTAGGACATTGTGTGTTTAAAACTACCGTAAATCAAGTTGAATTATCCAATGGCGTGGACTTATATAAACACTGGCACAGTGTTGACTAAGTCTTTTTTCGCACTGCTATGATTAGCACTGATGCTTCTCGTATGTGTTAAATCGTCCGACTCTCAAAAAAAAAAGGCCTCGCTTCTTCAGATATATCTGAACACTTCTCTTTTCATCAGGGCTGGCAGACCAGCTCACCATCACATAATTAAACAAGATTTATATTATCACATAGAAAAATTCTGTGTGGGATGATGGAGAATGATGCTGTGGCCAACTCCCCCCTCCCTTACCACCAGCCCACTCGCACCGCAATTGAGAAACTGGCATAACTAAATATAAAATATAAAAAAGCGTGGTGTGGGCGTGAAGATGTCCACGGATGAGTATCCAACCGACTCAAACCAGCCAATTGTGCGAGCACTCGTCAATACATTTCAAAGGACACAGTGACACAGGTATAATTGTGTTTGCATCAGTGTGAAATCACATTTGCATAAATGATGAAAGATTGATGAAAGATTGGTTGCATTTTTGCCTGGCTGCACAATTTCATTCACTTGTATTTTTAGCACATCAAGTCAAATCCTTTTCCAAACATATTTTGAGGATAACCTTCATCATTTTTTGAGAATCATGTGCCTCTAAAATATCAGAAATAAAAGGTGACAAATGGCAAATTCTTTGTCATAGTAATTGCTCTTCAGTTTATGGCCAGTGATACTGTATGGGGGAGGGAAGGCCTCATAATAGCTTACATCACAGCTTTAAACAGCCTTGGCTAATGAATGGCAATATAAGATACAATGTAAAATAAGATTGTGAATAGTTGTATTTGCTGCCAAGAGAAGGTGTTTCCTTTCTTCCTGATTTGATTGGACTATTTTTGTAACTCAAAAAACTTCCACCAACAACTCTCAAATAGGGGAGAACGGGGTAATTTGTCACATGGGTTGGATGTCACATTCGTTATATCTCGCCACCAGAGCGCGCTAGCTCTGAAATGTTGATATAAAAAAGGTCCAGAATTGGGATCAGAGGTCACATACATAGACTTCCTTGGAGTTAGACTGCTGCATTTCAGATGAGAGGATGTTTTGTGTTTTTCATGTCAAATTCAAAATATTTTGCTTCTCAGTATTTTTCTTCTAGGCTTTTACACAATGGGTTTATAACAAAACACTTGTTACCCTCAGAAAGTGTGAAGGGTAAACTATAGTTTAGATTGTGGTTAGCAAGCTAATTAGTTGTCAGATGGTTGTTGGCCTTGATGCTAGCAAGAAATTCAAGTTGGGGTTGGTCGTCAAATTTTTTGGGGGGTTGGTTGTCACATGTTATCTCAAGGCTGCAGCCAGAAAAGGAACCCAATAACGAAATAAATTGTCAAGCTGTATCCTCACTGACACCCCAGAGAAGGAAAGAATAGAGCAGGAAAAGGCAGCTAGCAAGCAAAAGAAAAAAGGGCAACAAAATCAAAACAACCCAGTGCATCCCAAACTAGACCAGCTGCCAAGGCTACAGAACGTTATGTAGGCCTATTTGTCAACTTGACAATGCAATTAAACATTCAAATTTGGTTCTGCCTCCTTGCCTTCTTTTTAAGATTTTTCCCATTAAGATAACATTGTGACAAACAACCCCATAGTGTATGACAACCGACCCCTTGATGGGGTTGGTTGTCACAATGTGTCAGAGTGTCTTTGATGGTAAATTACTTCTTCATTACAATAAGTTGGAAAAAAAGAGAGACACACATTTCTAGCCAACACCTTAAGCTTCAATTTAATGTAGGAATGGCTATTGACAGATGTTTTGGTGATGAGCAATTCTCACTAGAGTAAAAAGTGTGCCTACTTACCCCGTTCTCCCCTACTCTTAACACCACATAACCAAGTTAAACTAGTGTCCACACTTTTGGAATCGATTACATGGAATTCCTTTGTTTTCTTTCTTTCTATGCTTGTTTTTTAAATTTTGGCTACAAGGTGATACTCATCTAGATCTGGATCTCCACCAAAGTCCAAAGCCAATCTGTCCACTGAGGACCACTCATACCTGCCTGAATGCCCTGATGAAAACATAACCCTTCAAAGTGGAAATAAAAGCTAACTTTGCTATTGAACTCCAGTGAAATAAACTATTAAAATGCAGCTGTAGCTCTTTTTTTTCTGTTTTACAATGCACAATGATTCGCAAAAAATGTTTAAGAAGAAGGTGTGGAGGAATGCAAGTGAATAGGGCTGAGGCTCACTATCTCACATCCATAAAGCATTACACGCACTCTTAACATGGAACGTTGAGAAGAGCACCAATAGTTATCAGGAGTGGGGAGACTTAAGAGTTTGACATGCCAGCAAAGTCACAAATAAAATACTAGGCACTAAAGACAAGACTTTTGCGTTGAAAGATGTAATCCAAGCATGTTTTTTGCTGGAGAAATAACCCACCACATAGAGGAGAGTCTGCTGATATTTTTCCCCGCACCGGCTGAGTGAGTATTGCCCTGTTTTACATCTCGTAGAGTGTGTCCTCAAAAATGCTTCAGCACAATCTTATTGACTGTGCAGTTGAGTGTGGATAAGTCCGATATGTTATTCCAGTTCTGGACCTGCAACGGGGGACATTTTGGCAGATCCCTAGCCCCCCCCCCGCCCCCTTTCACTGATGTGTGACAAGATATCCGCGGCTGTTCGGTCGCTCATGTTGCGTGGTCAAGGCATTATAGGGTGTTGTACGGATATATAGAGGGCTGATGGAAGACAGTTGCAATCGCCCTCTTCTCATTAGATGCACATAGGGCTGTCTGTGCTCATTAGGCCGGCCCCGCTAGCGCAGTTGGGGATTTTATTCTCCTGAGGTGACCAAAGGTGCTTACACAGACCTTCCAAGTCTCAGTAATGATGCCCCGGACCTGTCACTCTTGTCACACGACTGACATTGACCTTTTTTCCACTGGCTCATGCACCCAGAGACATAAAAAAAACAAAGAAAAATTCCCCTAATTTCACAAGATGAGATGAGGCAAGAGAAGTCCCATCTTTTTGTTTTTGGCCTCCCCCCGTCCCCCGATTTTTCTTCTGAAAAAGTCTGCCCCAGCTTTGTGTCTATGAAACTTTTTTTCCGAGCACGGTCGTCGACTCGCTTTTCACAAGGAAGGTTTAAAAAGAAAAGAGGACCTCCCGCGTCCCGCGTAAAAAACGTAATGTCGATTTTAAGTGATTGCGATCCAGGTTTTGACTCCAAGCACAAAAGCCAGACATTGCTATTAAGACCTTTGAAATACAAGGCATGCTGAGAGGGCGACAGAGCGGGGCTGAATGGATGTCTGGAAGCAATCTATGAGAGATGGCTGATCAATGGCCTCAAAATGAAATGGGAGATGAAAAGACGTCTTTTAAAAGGGAACTTGTTGGAGGGCGTTTTGTTCGGCGTTTCCATTTATAACCTCATTCTTTCACTGATGTCAAGTGCCTCCCCGGGCCCTTCAGTGGCTGTATGCAACCTTTTAATGGATGAACTCTGTTTTGTTAACACTGCTAACGTTTAGGGGCCTCCATGGGAGTCAGGTGATACTCAGTTGGTAGGGCGTCCCCCCCCCATGGGCCTTGGCCAGCAGCGGACCCGGGTTCGATTCCAGCCCACGGTCGTTCTCTGCATGTCACTCCCCTCTCTGTCACATTTCAACTCTGTCTCTACACTATCAATAAAGCATAAAAATACAAAAAAACAAAAAAAAATGTGATGATAGTAAAAAAAAAGAAGATGAGATTACATCAATCCTTAATTGCATAAGAGACAAATGCCTTGTAAAGCGCTGCGGTCAGATCCAGCCCTCACAGGGGCCTTTTCCAAACAAAGCCTGCTTGTAATGGGCCACATGAAGAGCCAATTTAGCCCCACACGGGCGCCGCCAACACACAAATGAAAGCCAGCTACAAGCCAAGACATACATTAATCCTAGCCAGATTGGGGACTGTATGAATTATGCTAAGAACCTTATCTGTTATTTCCCCTGATCTCCTGCTGGGTGAATTGATTGCGTTCTTGGGTCTTAATCCGCAGCATGCCATTGCATCTCGTGAGACAACCGGGGAGCCATCTTGAATAAATAGATTTTGGACTTTGACAAAAGCCGCCTCCAGCTGAGCGACGAGAAAGCATCCTTTTCTACCACTGCACATCCCCTACCCCGCCGTAATGACGCGCGGAAATAGCCCGCCGCCGTTTAACAAGGAATCGCTGATGTATTGATTTGCTGTTACTCGACTCAGCTGCGGTTTCTGTTTGGAATATAATTTTGTGTGTGTGTGCGTGACACTCATCTGGATGGATCAGCCCATTTTGGAATAACTCCCTTCAACTGCTTCTGCGCTCTAGAATCATCTCAACCAGAGAGGGTGTTTTAATAGGATTAATTAGTTTGCTTATGAGTGATGGTCCTCCACCAATTACCTGGGCCATAATACCTCTCTCCTCCATTCCAGGGCTGCTCTCTCTGCCAGCCTTCTGCGGGGCTGCAGCAGGATATGATTAATCGTCTCATCACCATCCCGGGAGATAATACCACAATAAAGACAAAAGCCTCTCATCAGCTGTGGAGGTTTAAAGCCAAGAGTCGCTTCCTAAATTGCCGACTCCGGAGTTCAATTAGACCGATGTGGATGCTAGACCTTTTTCTTCAAACACAAGCGTTCACCATGTTGTAAGACAACAGCGCAGAGGTCTTACTAGAGGTCCACTCCTTTTTCCTATAATGAGGTTCTGCAGTTCACAGTTCAGCCCACTGACAAGATATCACAGGTGCTTTGACAGAGACAGAGATGGTGGCGTTTCTGTGTGTTTTTCCCCCCCTCCTGAAGCAGAGCAGCGGGGTGCGGCCTCCCTCGTGTCTGTTTCCTTTGCCTTGCCGAAGGGCAGGGAGGGTCACAGACACAGAGGGATCACAGTGGAGAGTGTGGCAGCCCAGGAATCAAACCACAGCAGGACTCAGCCACGGATTGGAGAGCCGGCGGCTGCTTTATTGGCCCTGCTCCATCACACCTGTCACACAAGATTGGGTTTGTAGAAGCGCTTCCTTCAGCTGAAAAGTCCAAAGTAGATTATAGGGGCAGGCAAAGTTGAAATGGAATAACCAATGGAATGGCGCCAAACGCAACGCCTTGCTGTCTGAATGCAAATCATATGATTGGATTATGAATGATTTGTACAGTTTACGGTCGGGTTTTGCCTGGTTTGAACAGGGCTTTTTCTAAAATGTTCATGTCACAGACCCCTGAAAAGACAAATTATATTTCACCAGAACCTACGGGGACATAAAACTAGGAGTGAAACCTCCAATTTACGATAGTCCTTCTCATACATAATGCAATGTATAATTAGAGAAATTCCTATGGAATTGAGTTACAGCGATATTAATCTATTTCTCAATTTTCTGTGGACCCCCAAGAGCCACGTGAAGGGCCCTTGGAGGGTCCTCTGACCCACTTTGAGAAACACCGTTGCAACTCTGATGTTAGTGTGTCGAGGAAATGTACTTCGAAAAGTCCTGTTGTTCTTTTATTATGTCTGTGATAAGAGTAAACGCCAAATCTCTGCTTTTTTATATGCCTAAGCGGTCCAAAATGTACTTCTTTAATTAAAATAAAAAGGCTCAATCATTTCCAAGGCAGGGAAAACATGCTAGAAGATTAGCTCTCTAACAGTAGTGCTGCCTGAGTCTACATCAGATTTGCCAAAGCGTCTTTTTATATTACGGAAGCTAAAGACGCACCAGCTGTATAGTAGTTTCAGTGTGTTCGTGGACACAATAGAGCTCTTAAGAATAGGATCTATCAACGTACACACACAGAACTTTTGAATAAAATCGAATTATTGTTTGTTTTGGTGTTTTCATATGAATTGTTTCCAATAAAAAAGTTAAGACTATAGCTAAATTATCCAAACATTTTAGTGGCATTCATTTCTTGTCAGTTAAGAGCTGTTTATGCACTGACTGTACATCGTTTGAATTCACGCTACTTGGATTTTCTATTTTTCTTTTCATTATCTTTTCTAGTTGTCTTTGTATATACTGTGATTTTTTGTCATTATTTCCACCACATATTTGCCCGGCTAAATTTGGCCCATGTGACGTTTCGAAGTGTGCCTCAGTGTTGCTATGTAACCTGTTGAAACGTCTAAGGTGCCACCGAGTCAAAGGGATGTTGATTGCCCTTGATGGAAAGAAAAAGTGAATTGGGTATTTTTTTATTTTCTGTAATACTGGCTTTAACAGTAAAAGTAGGAGGAGGAGAACAAACACGCAAAGCCTTCCCTCGGTGTGTTTGACTCCATCTTTATTACTGTCATCACCCGTTGATAGGTTGCCCAACGCAAACAGTGTCACGCGGCGTGCAAGCGCTTGCTCTTTACCCAGCAGACCCTGTGGGAAGAACGGGAGACGTCTTCATTCGGACGCTGCCTCATTATACACACACCCCACTTCCTCTCTCTTCCTATACACACACACACACTTCACCTCTGCCACACTCTTATGTTTGGGGAACGCACGGACACACACTCTCAGCTACAGTTTTGCACACAGTCCCTCCATCGTGCATACACAAAAACACACACAACCACACACACACACACCTTTTGGGGGTAATAAAAAAGCAGATCAGAGTCATTGGCTGCTGACAGGGACTGACAGTGAAAGCTGCTGTTGTTGGAAGGCTGCCGGGGAGGTGTTCATTACTCACAAAGCTTGTCGGTTTGGACAGGAGAGGAACAACGCTCTTATTAAGTGGAGACCTGGAGCAGCCGTAGGGGAAATACACACACACACACACACACACACACACACACAATCACCCACCCACGCGCGCGCACCCCACACTGGCCCTCCGAGCAAAAGTTTCAAGCGAGTGCCTGGGAGAAGTTAGGGGTTGCTGCCAGAAACAGTTTTGAAAAAAGTTTCCGGGGACTGGTGGATTTTTTTTTTTTTTTTGCTGAGCTCAGGAGTTTGACACACAGCTGACAGGCGGACAAAATCGTGACATGACGACAGACATCTCTAGCCCAGGTAAAAAAAAATAAAAAAAAAAAAAAATTCCTCCTGCTGTGGAGGAATGTGAAGCCCTTTCCTTTCTCACAGGTGCCTTGCTGCTGCTGCTTGTGCAATTGATTTGGAGTGTGTGATGTGTCTGTCTGGCTCATTGTATAACTCTGGCAAAGAGGAAGACATTCAATATTCGACATCGCTGAACCTGAAGCCTTGTTTCCATAGTAACGCCGCTCTCTCTAAACATAGCCCTCCTGACTGACTTTGGTTCACACCATCATCACAGCTGAAGAGGAGGAAGAGATGCATGGACAGTGGACCAGAATGTTCAAGACTGGAGGCAATGCAACCTGTGTGTCAGAGCTAGCAAGCAAAGTCTTTGGCTTGTATTTACAGTCCGCAGCGCGCTAGAAAGAACACAAGAGGACATGAAACAAGTTGAATATAGGGCTTTTATTTTCACACGGGGGGGGGGGGGGGGGGGCATTCATCCATCTTGCGAATAAAAAAGAAGATTCACAAGGAGGCACTTGTTGAGGGGCGCCAACGAGGACACCTTTTTTTTTTTTTTTTTTTTTTTTTAAATCACAAAGCCTCCCCAATTCATCTCCTCACCTGCTACTTCTCAGCAACTTTGCAAAAATATCCTAAAAATAGCGGCATCTCTCTAAACAACCTGCTCCATTTTCAGCCGCGGGGCGAAAAAAAATTGGGGCCGCCATAAATCAAAAAAACGCTGCACTCGTGACGGTTCGGGGACGAGGGGGGGGGGGGGGTTGGATGAATTTGCATTTGAAGCAGTCCTCACTGTTTTTTAAAAAAGTAAACAGGACACCACTGATATCAGCGCAAATTAAAAAGGGAGAGGAAAAGTGTAAGGGTTTTCAAAAAAGGAAAGACATCTTTTTTATCCTAAACTGTGAGGTTAAATAGCGTTTTCTGATACTTCAATGTGATTTTTTTCAATTCAGGAACCATGATGCATCTTCAGTCTGTGCTGTTTAGAAGTCAAGCCAGGACAGGTTGGACTATTTCATTTAGGAAGCCCCTTACTCAGTTCCCTTACATTAGCCTTCCTTAACCCTCCCTAAAAACTAAAACTAAACTAAACCTTACTACAGTATTTCATTTCTTGAAGAAGAACCTGCTTATGTCTGATGCGACCTTGGAGGCTGCAACACTCTTCTTCATCCTGCTGCGCTCTTTGGCCTGCTGAGCCGTCCTCTGTGGAGGAAACAGGAACAGAAAATGGAAAATGTTGTACGAGTTAAAAATGTGTCATTCTACGAATTCGAACAAGAAGTGAGATCAATTATATTTGAGCATCTCTAGATTAAAGTGTGGCAGTAAGACCCGGGTTCGATTCCAGCCCGTGGTCGTTCTCTGCATGTCACTCCCCTCTCTGCCCCATTTCACCTCTGTCTCTACACTATCAATAAAGCATAAAAATGCCCAAAAAAATATCCTTTGGGACGTGAAAATAAAGCACATTTTGGGGTTTCACAATGAAAACAATGCGCTCTGAAATCAGTGCTGTTTCTTTGGAAAAAAAATTGTCTGTGAGTGATTATGAAATATTGACTTGGGGGGTGGGGTGGGGGGGGGGGCTCAAGAGGGAAAATGTTCCCGTGACAGATACACACACGCCTTCCACAAAAACAAATGCTATACATCATATGTGTCATGCCCGGCACTCCGTGTGATGTTATTACAGGCAATATAGAGCGTGTGTGAGGGATGAGATGACTTTTGATCAATGTGTTTGACCATGTATCACATTATACTGCCAGTGAATGTGATACTCAACTTGAGTGATGGAGGGGGGGGGGGCTTTCTTTTTATACGGGTGAGGGGGGATAAGGAAGAGGTCCATCCACCGTGCACTTTTTTAAATGTCGGACAAATTGCTTTTGCCCCTTAAGCCCTGTGTGGATGTAGTGGTGCGGAGAGAGTGTGTGTGTGTGTTCGGTGTGTGTGTTCAGTTATGTGGTGTGTGTGTGTGTGTGAACGTACGGCTTTGTGGCAGACGGTGCACAGTGTCTGCAGGTTGTCCAGAGAGCACTGTCCCCCTCCGCTGTAAACCGGACGGATGTGGTCCACCTGCCAGAAATCCCCCTCCACCGGAGCGCGGATCATTTCATTCAGCTGAAAGAACACACACACACACACACACACACACACACACAACACACACACACACACACACACACACACACACACACACACACACACACACACACACACACACACACACACACACACACACACACACACACACACACACACACACACACACACACACACACACACACACACACACACACACACACACACACACACACACACACACACACACACAAAGAGTTAGTGTTGCGGCATGCCGGCTACCCTCGGGTGTGTTTTTTTCCTTTTCCTTAATGACTGGAAACAAGCTATGATTGCACTGCCCTCCCCAAACTCATCCATCTATGCTAGAGTTGATTTTGTTTTCCCCCTCCTTTAAACTGATGTCTTTAGTAAAGCTGAGTATTTTTCTATGAATCCCAAAGTGACCTAAATGGTAATTTTACACCACACACAAAGACAGACACAGACACACAGACACACACACACACAGACACACACCACACACACACACAAAAGCATCCGTATTTAACAAATCGCTGGCACTTCCACAGGGGCCACTTCACAATTAAAGAAGATAAACACAAACACGTCTCAATGAGAGTACACATGACGATGGTGAAGGCACATCGAATAGGAAGAAATCGACAACAGATATATAAAAGACAGAAGAAGAAGGCCTGTGGATGTGGTGCTGAAGAAAGTGCTGAGATCAATGTGAGCCTGTTGTACGGGGGTGGAGGATATAAAGAGGCTCGATGAAAACAATAATTGCAGCCAATCAATGACAGTGATCTTTGACATCTCTATTATCCCATGGCCAATCGGGAAGCCTCGGGGTTCTGTTTCCCTAATGTCTATTCTATACTGGATGTATTTTAATCGTGATGTATTTCATGCCCCCTTGTAAAGCACTTTGAGTGGCCTTGTGTCTGAATTGCGCTATATAAATACACTTGCCTTGCCTTGCCTTACACCGCCTGAGAAAAATGAGGTTGAATCAACCGCAATGGAATAATGTAACAGTATGGTACACACTGATACTAATGTTTTTAAATTGTTAATCGTCTTTGTAATTACTGGCATTACTTGAACATGGTCTGTTTTTTCCACAATGCATTTTGATGATGATGATAAATAAGCAAATGAAGTAGAATAATGTTCACCCAACCCACCGAGGACAACTTAAACCTTTGAAAAATGCGGAGACACAGTGTTCTGCAATATATTATTGATGATTTTCTATAAATGTCGTGGGTTGAACCTTTTGTTATTTCATAAATATTAAATGGCATGGTCTGATTGTGTTGGGTTGTAAATCCCGTTTTTTAAGCATAGACACTGTCTAAGGCAACATAGCAAAGCAGATTGTCGTTAGCCGTATTTGCTATGTAATCTGACCACTTTGTTGGCATGTCGAAGTAAGTTGCTTGAAAAAGACTGAAAAAAATAGAAGGGAGAGAAAGAGAGAGAGAGAGAGAGAGAGAAGAGAGAGAAGAGAGAGAGAGAGAGAGAGAGAGAGAGAGAGAGAGAGAGAAAGAGAGAGAGAGAGCCGATAAGAGTGATGATTGAGAATTTAAAACAGAGAAAGAGAAGCCTGATGGGAGGAGTTCAGGGCAAACAATAAAATCAATTTTTCCCGCTTTGAGAGCTACTCTGTCGACATTAAGGTGGCGAGCTGGAATTGATCCCAACAGATTAAAAGAACAGGCCTGCTTGAAAGGGGCAGAGTTCACTGCTCACACACACACACACACATATATATATACACACACACACACACAGACACACACACTCTCCATTCAATTGAACCTGCTTTTGTGCCAAAACTATGCACCTTGCAATACAAGCCCTCACCTAATACACACACACATGCACACATACAGAAATACCAAAACATACATGCCAAGAATTCAGTTATACGCATACTTACACAAGATCCCAAGGTAGCACATGAAGACCCACAACACACACACACACACACACACACACACACACACACACACACACACACACACACACACACACACACACAACACACACACACACACACACACACACACACACACACACACACACAAGAACCCCCCAGTATGAACCAAACAATGAGCCTCTAATCTTGAGGCTCCTCCACTGCTGTGGCATCTTATCATGTGGCTGAGTTTGTTTCCTCTAAAGCTCGGCGCATCGATCGGTACTGATGCTGCTGCCGCCGGCACTGGGAAGGAAGAAGAGTGTTGGTGTGTGTGTGTGTGTGTGTGTGTGTGTGTGTGTGTGTGTGTGTGTGTGTGTGTGTGTGGGAGTGGTGGGGGGGCTTTCACAGGATAACAGCCAACCAAATCAAACAGGCTTACTGGTCGAGGCCTGGCACTGGGAAGAAGAAAAAGAAAAAAAAAATCAATGGGCCCAGCAATCCATTTACTGGGGGCTGGCTCCCTGGAGTGTAGATCAACCTGTGTGTTTGTGTGTGTGTGTGTGTGTGTGTGTGTGTGTGTGTGTGTGTGTGTGTGTGTGTGTGTGCGTAGGCGAGAGAGAGTATATAGGGCCCTTTTGTATTTGCAGTTACAAAAACACAAACACACACACAAAACACACACACACACACAAACACACACACAAAATGGCTCTCCTTGTCAGTTATTTAGCTCACATCAGGAGGCTGATGCTAAGATGATGGTGTTATAGCATTTTCAATAGCGCGGATGTTATAAAGCCGTTATTACTTAGAAAGCATTCAAGGTGCCAGCAACCTTGTACCATGTTGAATTGGTAGCTTAAACCCTTTTCAAACCTTGCTTCCACTGTGTGAAAGAATATCATCATCACGACACTGTCATCCCCCTACCTGTTTGAGTGACAGCTGGGCCAGCCAAGTGTTTTCCAGCATCTCTTTGCGCTGGGAGGGCGGGGCATCACGGACCTTTAGGAAGAGTTCATGCACGCCGAGGCCGCACAGCTGACACACGCCCTGCTCAGCCTCAAAGACCCGCGAGCGCATGTAGCTCTGGCTAGTGCGCAGCTGAAACTCCTCTTGGCACCTATAGTATAGTGGGGGAAATAGAAAAAGTAATAATGTCCACTGGAAATCTACAATTTTATACAACAGGAGTTATTATTTTGCTGAAAAGAAAGGGGCACAGACATCTTTTTGTGGGAAAAAGCGTTTTGTTAATGTTCAAGTCTTGCCTTGACTGAATGACCGTGGCCTCCTTGAAAACCACTTGAGAAAATTGAATTTCTGCTTTGAATGGGTAGTAAGACTAACAAGGTGCACAGACATAACAATCTTTCTTATATTATTTTTTTCGCAGCAAAGCGGTCATTATTCAGAAGGGCCACGTGCGATGAGGGAGAGGAGGCAGAGAATGAACTAGACGCGTTTCTCCACCGATGATTATTGGTGTTAAAAAGTTAAAAAATAACCGTCTGGTTTTCCCTTAAATGCATATATTTCATTAACCTCTTAAAAGGTGTGATTGAATTTTTCAGGTGGCAGATGGGCGGGCTGTGGCACAGAAGACAATGGAGTACTGGGGAATTTAATACCAATAATGACCAATAGAAATACCCCACCGTTCCAACCCAACCTGCTAATATGGCAAAAAAATTTATTTCCAATTTTCAATTAATATGCTTTAATCTACAGATCCGTCATTTAGTTTAACAGCAGACTTGGGCTATTCTGCCCACCCCCGCTGGTACTCACCATCGGTACCTACGTGTAAACCCGGGGATGCGAGTGATATAAAAGCAAGATGCAAGATCAAGGCGCAATGTTATGATGAAATAAAAAGTTAGTCCCAACTGGATGCCTACTGCATGCTAACTTTTTATGGTCAATGAAGTATGTAGAATAGAAAAAAGGAAAGAGTATGCGATTTGGAACGCAGGGTAAATGTTGTTAAAAGTACCTGTGGCTGCAGAATCGAGTGTCCCAGGCCCCACCTGTGGTAGAGCAGGCCTTGTGACAGGACAGACACAGAGGGACACCATCACTGTCTACTGCCTGTAAGTAGCCGGGCTCTGAGGGCGGCCCGTCTTCCACTGTCCCACAGGGCTCCTTGTCCTGCCTAAAGAGTCACAGACAGACAAAAACATGTTAGAGTTCATTCTAATGTCAAGGTCTAACTCAACCAAGGGCCACTGTTTAAAGGGGCTACGGTTTGGGGCATAACGGACATTTAGAGCCAACATCACCTGGTTTTTAATTGATGTTCTAAGTTCTTAAAGGTGCTGCGAGAACTTTTGAATATTTCTGAAACAGCCACATTTTTCACTCTGATGATCATGAATACATGTAACAGCAAACGAGACCAACAGTGCAAAGAATGCTATTTGTATATCGTTTTCTTAATGCCTTTGTCATGGGTACGTTCACCCAGGAACAACAGCTGCTGTTTTTGTCCAATGGGGCCGCAAGAATGAACACAAACTGAAAGTTCCTCGGAGCACCTTTAAAGGAGAGGATTTCTTTGTTGACATATAATGATAGAATATATTACAGGGGATTTTACAAGACTAAATAGCCGTGCCAATGTTTTTATAATGTCTTAGGTCATAGTTAAATATGATCAAATGTACTAAATACATTTAGAAATTTTTCTTGTATAAGCCTTTTTCAATTAAAATAAATAGTTCCCGAGAGTCAAGTGTTAAAAACCTTTTTTCCATCAGTGTTTCCCCTACCATTATACAGGCCTGGCGGCCCCGCCAGGCCAACGGGACCCCCCGCCAGGCCAACAGCAGCCTGACTTAAAAAAAAAAAAAAAAAAAAAAAGTTTTTTTTTTTTTAATACATTTTTCATTGATTCCGTAATAATCATTTGCGAGCGTCTGCGCGGCACTGTCGGCCTGTCTTTACAACCTCTCGTTTGATCATCCCATCAGCTGATCTGTGTGTCTGCTTGTGTGTGTGTGCTCACGGCGGGCGCGATGCGCGTGTGCATTCGGTGCGCACTTGTTAAACACGGAAGCCAATGAGCAGGAGCATGACTAGCAAGCAAACGCTGAACTAGTGGCAAAAATAAAACCAGCGCCTGCTCTATGGAGATATTAAGGACTCAGTAACAGGGACGTTGAACAGGAAAAAGTGCTGAGCAAAACTTAGAAAGTTAAAATCGCTACGTCGCCGTGGCAACACACCCAATCTGTATCAACAGCAGAGACAGCGCTGAAAAAAACGGCATGCACTCGTTTCAGTAAGTTTACAGAAGTGCCACACTGCTACTGCCTTTGACATTCTCAGAAAAGCATTCATTTATGTTCAAGGGACATATTAATTTACTTATTGTTTTAACTGTTAAGTTATCTTGAAAACAGCTGGCTATTGTAGCCCTATTTGTATTTTCAATGCTACTTTATTTTTATGTTTTAAATTGAGAAATAGGCTAGATGAAATATAATGGTCGGAATAGGGAATTTGCCTTATGTAGCACACATGTTGATAGGCTAATCATGATGTGTAGCCTATGTTAATTCATTTATTTTCAACAAGGCTATTTGCATAAAAAAAAAAAAAATTAAATAGGCTAGCTTCAGGGTGAGGTGATTCAGATTATTCCAGAAATGAGTAGGCTACTAGACAGGAGCTGTCTATATTAGATCTTAGTGTTTATTGTTTTTTATTGAAATCCACGTGTTTTTCTTGAATAGTTTACATGGCTTGTGTCTCCAAACTATTACAGAAAATAGTTATAGGCAGGACATATGACAGCTGTTTACAGAGCACATAATTAATCAGAGTTCATCTCTCAAAGTGCACCAGATTGATGCATTTAACTTTAAAAATGATAAGGTTTTCTTCTGCAGGGGATGCCCCCAGACCCCAGAAGGTCCATTCTCACCCAGCAGGATCTAAAAATCCTGTGAGAAACACCACATGTACAAATGTACTGAATGTGAAAGCATAACCCTATGCCCTCATTTTTAACGGGCTGTCAAAAGAGGCTCATCCCAAATGGGGTTCGTTTTGGTCAATTTCTTCTAGAAATTTGGTACGCACGCGGCGCGCATACTCTTTATCAGCTCTTACCACCGGGCCTAAAAAAAATTCTAGGGGAAACACTGTCCATGCAATGTGTAGATGGCTAGCATGACTTTAAAATATGATGAAAATCTAGGTCAGGTGCACACTTCAATGTAAAAGTGAGCAATGGGAAACTGCAGCATTAAGGGCTATTATCAATAGCTTCTGTTGCCAAATAAATGTTCTTCATCTATATATTCAATGTATGCTTTACATCTGTTTTTTCTATGGCAGCGTTGGATTTCTAGCGCTTTGTACACCACACTTTAAAAGAGACTTTACCTTGACCGAGGAGAGACACTTTAATCTGAGCGCCAACATTCACCGTGTAGCTCCGTTTCTTTCAACGCTAGCACAACAGAACTAAACATACAGTATTCCTCTCCAATGTAATCGCTAGTTGCACCAATGCCAACATACTGTGTAGTGTGCCTATACAGGATGGCTGTGTAGCTGTGTAGCTGCAGAGCGTTTTCAAGCATGTGCCCCTGCCTGTCCTTTTGGCAGAGGACAGGGAGTTTTGGGCCCTTGCCATGTTGTCCCAGCAGGGCGCTAGAGCCACGTTGGAGGGGACAGATGGACTAAATTCTCTTTCCCGGTGGTTTACGATTCAGAAAGACAGGGAGAGGAACAAAGAGCCAGAGACACAGAGCACTACACAGAGAGAGAGAGATACTTCATCATTGAAATGGAGAAGAAAAAAAGATATATAACGAAACCTTGCTGCTTCAAAAGTTGAGAAGATAGCTAAAAAAATGGCAAGCATCAAGGGACAACTGGTGTGCCAGCAACAGCGAGGGGATGAGAGAGAGACAGGAATAGGCTTGTAACTGGTGTGCCCAAACTGAATATGGTGAAAAGAGCAGGGTGTTTGGGCCGCAAATTAACCCAGAAAGAATACATGGTTGGTTTTTGCTAGCAACTGTGAATGTTGATAATTGCAATTGAATCAAAAGGAATCCAAAACATATACAATTATTTATTTTGTTTTGCAAGATTTAAAAAGTAATTATAATAAGCACTTGTATTTAGCTTCAAAATAATTGAAATTCATATATGCACAAAGCAGCAGAGGTTACTCTTCCGGAAACTCAAACTTCAAACCCCTGGAAATGTTGTTCCTCAGTGTGAAAGCACAAGTGTAATGTAAAATATTTCAAACTATTTCTTTAATTGGGTTGACGTAGCTGGAGCATTAACACCTGTCATCACCAATAAATGTAGGCTACTTTCAGCAGACAGATGAAGAAACTCAACTTACGGCTGAACCTACAACAACATATAGAACAAAGAAACTGTGGATATAGTCTAAATATGTTAATTAATTTAATCTAAAAGTGTGAAGAAAAATAGTGTTTAATTAATAAATAATAATAACTACAATCTTTCTACATTAAAATGTCATTTTCTTTTGTCATTACCATGCTAAGCATCGTGCTTTTATATTTATGCTAATGCCATGCTAGCTATTAGCTTGTTCGATAGACAGCAATGTTACCTTTTGTTAAACACAGAAAACTAAAGAGATGAACATGTCATCAAACAATCGTTCATGTGGTTAGCAATTCTATAATTTCAGAGATACTTTTGTAATTCCTGAAGAACCAATCCTGGGTGTCACCTTGAAGAGACAGTGTGCGACCACAGGCCTTTTGTATGTAACCCAGGTGTCTGTGTACATGTGAGAGGAGGTGTGTGTGTGTTTGCTGCAGGTTTCCATAGCAATATTCCCTCTTGTGTGTGGGGGAGGGAGGTGGGGGGGTTGGGGTGGGGGTGGGGGTGAGCTGGCCGTTGCATCCCAGCCAGTAGATTGTATTATGGTCTATATTTACTGTACTAACACACTCAGCGGGGCCTTTTGTACCTCTCCTGCAAGGCAAATACAGATCTCCAAGGAGACAGCAAAGGGAAGAAAAAAAAAATAAAAAATGAAAAATACAGCAAAACCTTAGAGCGATGACACAAACCACCTTCATGTAGAGACCTCATGTTTGATTGGTGGATCAGTTAGACCAAAATACTGTTTGTGATAATGCCTCGAAGATAATATATATATATTATATAGATCATATTATATATTATATTATATATATAAGACCTGAGGACAGCTTGAAAATCAGCCCACACATATTGTATCTGTTCCTTTCACTTACTGTACCTCTCTGAAGCAGGTGGTGTCAGCGAGGAGACTGGATTCCTCTTGGTGAAGAAGTTGTCTTTGGTGACCAGCCTGACACTGCCTCCATTTTGTTGGGCCTTGCTTATGGAGGCCTGGGCAACGTCGACTTTTTCGAGGTATCTGCGGGGGGAAAAAAACATGCAAATGTTAATGGAGGATATGTGTAGGCCTATGTGTTATGTAACCAGAGAGAAAGTCTGATGAAGATGTAGAGATGGGAGGGAGTTAGGCGCAAAGCAAGATAGATTCACAAACTCTCTCTGGAGAACATTAGCAGCGGGTAAGATGGGAGAATTTGATGTTGCTTGAGCATGTCTGTAATCTTCAACCGGGGACTGTGGTAATCCTGGGACTCACCCACGTACTGTGTAACGCACACCAACGCCCACACAACATTTTAAAAACTGCCTCAGTGCAAAATGCCAAATGTGCGTTCAGATTTTCCTTCTTGGCACCAAGCTGCTCTCAAAATGCACACACACACACACACAAAAAAATCTTATTTCCAATTGTGTTTGTGTGTGGCTTATATTTCTGTTTGTCCTCCTTCCTCCCTGCTGAATCCTATTACCGTTCTCTGCCGCAGCAATCTAATTTCCCCACGGGAATCGTCAATCATCTAATCTAATCCATCTACGACGCTGTTTTTTTTTATTGCCCCCCCCCCCAGTAACATGGACGCTAGGGGTGTGCGAGTCGGAAAGAATTGCACCAAACACTACACGCTACAATCTGGGCCCGGGATTAAAATGACCCCGGGATGTCGGAGCTGACAACGAAGAAATACAGGAGTGGAGGAGCAGGAATGGGGGGCGGGGGAGGGGGAGGGGGGGGAATCACTGACTTGTGTGGTGTGGTTGTTGGAAGGAAATTGCTGTGGTCTCTTGATAGAAAAGTGACCAATCACAAATCGACCTCGGCTTTCAATTGTGCAACACTGTAATGGTCCCTTATCCCTTTCAATATCCCTTTCCTGTTCTTTAAAAGGAGGCAGGAGGGGTCAGGGCGGTCTAAAATAGCTACTTAACACCGGCCCTGCCTCCCATAAGAGGCAGGGCCGCTGTTTGTTTTTTGTGACCAATTTCTTTTTGTGGCAAATACTTTTATTTTGAAATGTCTGTGGGTTCAGCATGTGTTAAACAAAGACATCACTTGTATTGATACATGCAAAGATGGATGTAGAGACAGGAGCTTCCATTGGTTGGTGGTATGGCTGTTTTAAAAGGCTGTCAACACTGACGACCAAGCCGCTCGCTAACGGTCATGTAGGTCGATAATCAACGTGGTGTTTTATGAACATTTGTTCCGACGTCCCTGTCAATTCATTGAACTCGGGGCTTTGATTGAGCTTTATTGCCGGCCGACAAATGGCGGCGCTGCCAACCCGCTGAAATAAAATCAATAGCTGGAGCCGCTCCTAGACCCATAAGACATGCAGGAAATGCATTAAACACTGTGTAACTGCACGCTTAAAGACAGGTAAAAAAGGTTGTCGATGCCACTCGTACCCAAATGCATTGGGAGAAAATTCCAGCCTAAGTATATATAGGCCTACTATATACGTACATGATGTAGTTGATATTCACCAGCTACATACTCTAAGTTAATGGATTTGTTCATTTATTTCTACTTGATGTCAAGAAGCCAGTCGTTCCTGACTGCACTGTTTTCCTGATTCCTAAAGTATTACTAGCCTCAATGTAACACCCTGCTGTTTAAACAGAACAGGAAAGGTGTTACCGTTTCTTCGGGCCTGCAGGGCTACACAAGGGACGACATTTTGAAATGCATTTAACACCACCTCCATCTGGACAGAATACGTTCTTCGGGAGGGAGAGATGGAGAGAAGTGGGAGGAGGGTGGCGTTGGCGTTTGGAGGGGTGGTGGGGGGGTAAAAGAAAGATGGATGACAGGAGGCAGAACGTGGACGAGGGAGAGACATCAAAGAGGAGAAGTTTTCTGTGTGGGGGGGGGGGGGGGGGGGGGGGGAAGAAGGTAAGTCTCCATCAAAAGCATGCCGGCTTCCTTTTTTGCTTCAAACGGTCCCCGGCACAGGGTGCTGGATGAAACGAGATACCTTACTCTAAACTGGAGTCCAACTGCGCTTCCCCTGGCAGAGTGGAGGGGGGTTTGCATGTTGTTTTATGCAGCGAGGGGCTTGGACAGTCATTCTGTAAACTAAACATGACTGCAGCATCCCCTTCCTTGTGCAATACCGGATCTGCATTTTCTAGTCATCGCTATGCAAGTGCGTCCCTATATTTGTTTATATCATGCAACAACAGTATATATGCCTTTCCACTGTGCAATAAAAAAAAACATAAAAACAGTGACAAAGAGGCTAGCAAACATGAATGTAGGCAATGCAGATTTTCAACTATGTGTCACACATGTACAGTATGTATGCTCAATCTAGCAGCAGGGGTAACGTAGTTTAACACAACTGGGTTAAATGGGGGAAATGGCTGAACTATTTCGGTCCAAAAGGTGCAACATTGAAACAAAGCAAAGTGTGAAAAAGGACAACCCGTGGTTCAACAGGAGGGTGGGGGGGGGGGGTTATGTACCGGGCTATTTTCTTGGCAGGGACACAGCAACTTCTCGCAGTCTCCGCTGGTTGCTTGGTAACTGCTTGGCTGCTGGCTTCATATTTACAGTACAGAATGCCTGACAGTGGTGCCTATACGCCCATCTAACTCGCAGCAAGGAAAAGCTATTTTTTTTTTTTACAAAACTATGCCTTTAAAAGACAAAGCTATCCTATAGTTTTCACAGCTATCTTGAATTTTAAAAGGTGTGATGGAAAGCGGCAGCAGCTCTCACACAGACACAGCGGTCGACACAGGTTTTTCTTGGATTATCCCGACATGTTGTTTCTGTTGGTGGCCGTTTGATTCACAGCTGTTCGGTGCACTGCCTGCAGGCCTGTGCTATACCTGCAGAGAGAGACAGGCACCGCGCACCTGTGTGACATCCAGCTAACGCGCTAACGTTGCTACGCCATCCACCACCGGCATATAGTAATATAGATAAAAAGGTCGGTGTACCATGAAGACTAATAAACATGCCTGTGTTAAGAAAGCAGTTATACTTTCAAATTTGATTTGATTTGGTGAGTAACTATAAAAGCTTCTTCATAGAGAGGCAATCACAAGGATGCTAATAAACATGCTGGCTATGAATAGTGTTACAATAGGGATGATATGATGGCAATCTTAAGGGGAATTACTTTACAGTGGCACTCCACTGATTTTGCGCATGAAGGTCAAATCAGTAGGTTCACCTGAATATTGTGGATATACTGCGTCAGTAAAAGGATATTTTTCCCTTAAATGTACTTTTTTATTTAATTCTATTTTGAAAGTCTAAGTTTGTCCGTTTTTTTTTTTTTTTTTCATTTGGGGGTAAGTCCTAATTGGCAGGCTGAATCCGTTTAAAACTTGTTTAACTGAATCTAACCAACCACAGCTACTGACGAGTTTCCAAACAAGGGCGAAATTGATCAGCTACTCCTATGAGGAAAACGAGCATGCTTATATAGCCCAAAAGACAATACAACTGAGTCCTGATTTGATAACAATGGCGAATTATGGAAGCAATACACCAATTATAGCCAATGTTTGCAGTCATTTTAGAAAAGTAGGCGCCCTTGACTCGGACGCAAACCGAATTATAATCCTCTTAAGTCAGCC
The DNA here is from genome assembly GCA_026122265.1 of Ammodytes dubius. Classification (NCBI taxonomy): domain Eukaryota; kingdom Metazoa; phylum Chordata; class Actinopteri; order Uranoscopiformes; family Ammodytidae; genus Ammodytes; species Ammodytes dubius. The sequence goes on along the minus strand of CM047528.1, from coordinate 1,816,035 downwards.
AAAATCACTGTGAGTGGCTTAGAGACTATGAAAATACCCACGGTGTCAAAGCCTGGGCAAAGTGGATTTAGTTTGCTGGGAGTCGTAAGGCGAGCGTCTCAGTGTGAACCCCCGCCCTGCTGAGCGCAAAGCCGGATCTCCAATGGTTGTGATCAGTGAATAAATCAAACAAGTATCAAATCAGGCCCGGTCCAATCACCTCCTACTCACACCTTGATTAGGTTCATGCACCCCAAACACGTTTCCCCCAGCACAACAGGCTGAGAAACACTACTCTTTCACTTACAAACACACACACACACACACACACACACACACAAGTCTACCCTGTAATTGGCAAACTCTCCCGGCCTCCACGCCAGCTGTAATTAGTGTGCCAGCAACAATGCTTGTTTGTCGGAACGGAAAAAATACACACACACACCACACACACACACACACACACACACACACACACACACACACACCCCACACACACACACACACACACACACACACAACACACACAGTTGACATGCACAGCCGCTCATCCCATCCTCTCTCTCATCCCTCATCTGACAACCCCTTTGATACACCCACACACACATACACACGTACACAACAAATACTATTCAGCCTTCCATCGTGACGCCCGGGGCAGTTTGGATTTACAAATCTGCTCCTTTTTTCTCTGAGAAAATCTCCCACGTTGCTTCCTCAGGTTTTTTGTTTCCGACACGAGGAAGTAAAATCATCTCCCCTGTTTCCACTATTTAAAATGATAATGACAACTTACTACTGTAGAATATTGAATATATTTCTCTTTGATCTTAGATAGGAGATAGACAAAGGAGGATTCTTATGTCCAGCTGGCAGCCACTGAAATGACAGATGTATACTGTCTTTAAGAGTATATTATTCCAGTAAGGGCTCTGACCTCTTGGTGCTGGCATGCGGGCGCTGGGCGGTGGCCAGCTGCTGGAGGCCCAGAGTGGGACTGTGGAAGAGGAGGCCACTGCGTCTGAGCAGCTTCTGCTTCATGGCTGCAGGCTGCTCCACTCCTGGACCAACCTCAGCACCTGCAGAGGAGAAGGGGGTGTTGTGTGTGTGTGTGTGTGTGTGTGTGTGTGTGTGTGTGGTGTGTGTGTGTGTGTGGTGTGGGGGGGGACACACTTCATATTCAATTTTCAAGCTGAAAGCAAAAATAAATATATATAGGCTATATATGAAAATGCTGGAGCCTTCATCTTCAACACAAATTGATTGGTTTGGATATTGGAGACTTTTTAAGAGTAAAAAGATTTTGTTTTTCATTTTTTGGAAAAATAACACTGGAGTTGAAAACAATAAAACACACACACATGCATGCATACGTACACACACACACACACACCCACACACACACAGATACACGCGAGGCGACAGTTTTCCACCTAGCTGAATAAAACCCATCAAGGCAGGCAAGAGAGAGGTTTATATGCTTTCAGACGAGACAAGGATTCAAAAGAAAAATCCGCCAGCAAAATGGCCAAATAGCACACTGAGCTCCGAGGCCTAATGGACAATTTACCTAGGTATATTACTTCTCTGTGGATGATAGTGCTCTGGCCCAAAGATTACACTCATAAAGATAAAACTCTGATGCTGATGCTACAACACTTCACTTGTGCATATGTTGACGGCCATATCACTAACAACTTCGGGACATTCAGTGTTGCACGAAAACCACAAAATAGTCCCTGAGAATGTGCCATTTTACTCCTATTTGAGAATTTTTTTTCAAAAAACTTTAATCTTGTGAAACGACTTATCGGCAAAGTGTTTAAAAAGATGATCTTTTACAGTGAAAACCAATGAACTAGGGGCTAAATGCTCAAGACAGGGTGAGGGGAAAGATGGATAGAGAGAGAGAGGGCAGTGACGAAACATTTCTCTTCACAATTCACAATCAAATTCTCAGAAGTGTATCACTTAGGGTTTAATTTCCCTGAAAGGCCTCCATTTTCACCAGATACAGATTTATAATAGTTCCCCATAAATTATTTGGGGGGGGGGGGAAAGGTTTGTTTTGGGCCAGAGCTGAGTTTACACACCACTGGCTTTTCCCCCTGTCCAGGCCTGCCCACATTAAACAGCTTGCTCTGCCATTGATTTTGATGGACAATTGGAGTGTAACAGGGTGTAAATGATAGGCCTGAGGAATAGATGCAACTCATGCCTACGTTTTTCTTTTTTTTTACAAAGCAACATAAACAAGGTGACAGGTGGGGGGCGTCTGTCAGCAGCCCCTGTGCTGCCCGGGCAGATTGCAGGATTTAATATTAGCCGCTTGGCGTGCGGGGTCGTTTCAGGCGATGATCCGTCTCCTTTAACGACCCTCATAAAATGGCACTTTCTCTCTCCCCGAGCTGGCCCCTCTCCTCTGTTATTCTCTCTCTCCATCATCCCCCCTTCCCCCTCCAGAGGTGGCAGTGGGTGTCCTGCTCCTCCTTTCTGATCACCGGCGTTATTATATTATATTAGTGGCTGCGGCACACACACACCTGATATCTGTATGTCCCCCTATCCTAACTGGGTCAGTTGAATTGCGGAGACCAAATTATCTTAGAGGAAAAATGATCCTTACCAGCTGAAAATCTTTCTACCATACTCAGTCTTCTCCAAAGTTCCGTAAAGTCATGTGGTCAAATTTTACTTTGTCTTTTCTAATCAATCCAAAGAAGGAAAAATATTGGCACAATTGAAGTACCTCAAAAGGTCAACTTGAGTTGAATTCCCCCTTAAGGTGTTTTTTAACAGCAAAGACACATTAGGTAGGCATAATCCCTCGCGTCACACACACACACACACACACACACACACACACACACCACACACACACACACACACCACACACACACACACACACACACACACACACACACACACACACACACACACACACACACACACACACAACACACACACACACACACACACACACACAACACACACACACACACACCACACACACACACACACACACACACACACACACAAAAACACACAGAGCCTGGCGGGAAGGGCAGACCTGTATTCGATTTTCCCGGCGCCGGCTGAAGGCCTCGGGCAGGTCGTCCCAGTTGGCGAGCTTGATGTCCAGAGGGACCAGGCTCAAGTTCAGTGGATCCCCGTCCTAACAGATGAGGAAGAGACTTTAGCTTTAAGCTAAAAAAGGCTTTGTTATATGACTCCTGTTACCTGCTATACTACTATAACTGCTAATCCCACTGTCTAAATAATGCCTGCCACTATTATACTACTGATAGAAATCTCTGGCCCTGGCTAATACAAGTGTTACAGTGAAACAGCAATTTTGTCTCTTGAGTTTTTCTCAGCCTCCAATCCAGGAGAGGTTAATGCAATTTCACTTGTGGTGCAAAAATGTAATTTACAAAATTCACAAGAAGAAAAAAAAAATCTCTTTCAAGAAGCGGTAATGCCATTACTCCTAGATAACCCACGGAGCATGCTGTCAACGTTTTTTTTTTTTAAAGGGACTATTTCTTCGGTTGAAAGTAGTTCCACAGAAATCATTCAAGATCTAATTAAGTCCTCCTTTTATAAACCTTGAAGCCAGTCATTCTAACGTCCTCCCTCCTACATACTCAACATGTACATACTCCATACTGTCTACTTCGAACCGTTTACACTGAAGTATACAGAAGCAATAAAGAATTTTAAAAAAACCTTCTGTGGCATTTGAAAAGACGCAGTGCATTGTGGGGGGGTTGAGTAGGAAAAGTCACCTATCGATCCATACACAAAATCTTCCCGGAAGTAAGTTCTCATCAGGGGCATTTCTCGTCTACACAAACTCACATACAAAACCACAACATACTCAAATTGACTTCAAAACTAGTATGAGTAGGACGTTAGTATGGGCTTTTCGAGGCTTACTTTCTTGAAAGGCAGTTCATATAGAATCCATTAAATGACTTACTTACTTAAAAGGTGAGAAAGCTACACATGTAATTTTTGTATTTTTACTGGGGGGGTTTCCATGAATGACAGCATATCACATCAGTAAATAATTAAAGTATTTAAAACACAATAGTCTTGAAATAACAAAAAATTATAGCAAAGGAGAGGACTTAATATGGTCCAGCGAAATAGACAATCTTTGTTTGAATGGCCCACAAGGCAGAAATAAAGATATCCATAAACTACACTCACTGGTTCTTAGAAGCAGCAAATGGAGCTCACACACACACACACACAACACACACACAACACAACATATACACTACACTACACAGTCCCTTTAAAGGTTCCTCATTGGCTCCCTGTGTTTTCCTACCCAAACATTTGGTGGGAACGTGGGAATATGCGTGCTGAGTCAACCAAAGCAAACAAACAAACACAACCACGCATGTTTTTCTTTACTTGCTCTGTGTGCTTTCAATGAGTGAATGAACATGAAGGCTGGTGGGAATACATGCCAGGCTCATGTTATGTGCTTACATAATGCAGCGGCAAAAACAAAGAGGAGGCATGGGATCGCAAACAAGGCCTCAATGACGCTATCAAATAATGCAAAAGCCAATCTCTATGATATTTTGACTATAATTATTCTCTTTTTTCTATGTCTGAATTGCTGCATATGTTTTAGTTGTAGCTAGCAACCTGGCTGAAATATTTTTGAATTCATATTTTGAACGCTATCACTATTTTAAAATTTGAGAAACCTTGATGGACAGACAGGACAGAAGGACAATATTGTGAACGGTGTAAACTAGTGAAATGGCTGACATTCTTTAAATAAACTACGATACATCCTTTTGTAGCAAATTAAGCTATTTGATCCTGTCACTCTATAATGAAGGACCTAAAGAACATGCAATTAGTATAATTGTGTATTGCACCTTAACTACAGGCATACCGTAGGCATAAGCTATAGGCAATGACATGTTTTAATGGCCAACTTGCAGAACTTAAATACAATTACAATACAATTTAAACGTTTTTGTAATTTAGCCACACTTCTTTTTCTATCCTTTTTTTTCTCTCCATTCTTTATTGGTTGCCATGGTAATCCCGGTGGTAACCAAGGAGCTTGTTGTCTCTATAGTTTTTTTCTGCTGCCCCCCCCCCCTTTGTACTAATGTATGTTCACCACTTTGAACACAATGCTTCTCTTGTGACAGCAGCGCGTGCCGCATTCGTAACCAAAAAAATAATGAGGAATATCTAGAAGTATAAAAGAGGAAGATTTTCATGAATGCACCTCAGCAGGATTATGGGTAATTATCACATCGCCGCAGCTTGGAGGTAACGGCATGATCACTGTTAAAAAAGTAAAAATAACCACAATAAAAGGAACATTTTCTCCAGTTATTATTAATGCTTCATTAGCACACACTACTGCCTGAAGCCTGAGAAGCCACTTAACTCTCTGTCTTGAATTCACGCCAACAGACAGTGAGAAAATCATGAGGAAAGAGGCTGACCAGTGAATCAAGGTAAAAAGGCTACCATTAGGATTTTAGGACAGCAGACAGGATTTGGTTTTAAAGGTTAATACCTGCTGGATGGATGGATGGATTTGGAAGATACAAATCAACATTATGGCTTTTTTTTTTTTTTTTTTTTTTTTTCTGTGCTGTGTTTATTTGGATTATGGTCAAATAAATAGCATGCAGAGTCAGGGGAATGGTTGTAGCAGCTCCCAAGATAGAGAGGTGTACTATCCATGGACATATTATTAAAAAAAGGACACCATATTAAAACATGGCGCCTATTCCTATGAAAGCTGCTCAGTGGCACGGGGAGACATCTGTACTATCCCATGCATAAATGACAAGCTCGTGAGTAAGAAGAAATATAGAAATTCATAATGGGAGGGGGGGCCTCGTTTTCCAAAATCATATAACAATCAAATCACATATGACTACATAATGAGCCCCCACCCACCCTGCAAAATATGGGGGAGAGTCGGATTTCGCAACAAGTTTAGCTGGACATAATGCATTGTCTGTGTTAAACCACCTGAGGGGCTCCGAAACCAGGGGAATCCTCGCTCACAAAAAAATGAAATTGATGGGCGGAGAGAACAGACATAAAAGTTGCTAATACTCTCAATATTTCTCATTGAAACCCTGGTGACAAATCTGCCTTCGATGAGTGTGTGTGTGTGTGTGTGTGGTTTGTGTGTGTGTGTGTGTGTGTGTGTGTGTGTGTGGTGTGTCCTTGTGTGAATTCTATACGCCCCGGTTCGGGATTATCCCCCCCCAGCCCCCCGACGTGACAGCCTAATTCCTACAGTTTATCATTTAAACGACAGCGGGGGACATTTATCTCCTCGGCTTATCCATCTCGGCCCCTTGTGCGTAAGCTACATGACACTTGTCTATTGCCGTCGGTGGTAATATTCCATCGTTGATTCAGTTTAGGGTGCTTTGGTCTCTCTTCCTCTAAAAAAAAAACCCTCTTGTTTTTTTTATCTGATCCCTTATGAATGAAAGAAAATGGCCGTTTGAATAAGCGCAGTCCGATCAATACACAGGTCTGCTGGCAAGTGGGACCTTTCAAAGAGGAGGGCCAAGCAATGCATGGGGGGGTGTAATCAAAGCCAGGCCTGGGTTTAAACCATACTCTGTCTTTTTCTTCATAAACAAAAGCGTCCAAAAGAACATTTGACTCCATTATCTGAATGACACCTAAGGCACAATTGGCAAGCTGTCTGCAGTGCATTCTAAAAAGTGCATCCTGATTGGTTGATTTGTTTGCCAACCCCCTTGGTCAGCTCTTTCAAAATGAACCACCGCCCCGGCTGGCTCTTAAGAGGATTTCCGCACATTTCACGGCTGATTGAAACCCCCTCGTCCCCTATGCGGCCCCGGAGTGCTCTGCCACTTGTCTTTCATCGCCATGCAGAAAGGTTTTCAGTTATATTTTAAGGTCAGCCATTTATTTTACACTTGTCAGACCAAGGTTGGCGGTTCGATCCCCGCCCTGCCACTTGTGTCATGGTTGTTGTGTCCTTGGGCAAGACACTTTGCCTTGTGTGAATGTCGATAGTTAGCCTGCTATCTGTGTATGAATGTGTGTGAATGGTAACGTGTAAATGGGAACAGGTCTCCCTTGTAAAAGAGTCTCTGGTCTCAATGGGATTTACCTGTATACATAAAGGTTTAAAAAAAGACAAAAAAAAAAGAAAACGAAAACAGCATTATTTAAAGGGGCAAGATAACCAAACTTTTAGTCTCTAATCCGGTATTGACCTTATGTAGCCAAGAGTCTCGATCCTGATTGGTTCAAATGAGCTACTGCACATTTCAAGTTCCCACCCACAAAGAATGTAAGAGAGCAAATGTGTAGGGGCTGAGCAGCACTTCGCATGATAAGGAAACTGATTTCAACATGTGAAATAGGTAGACTGCGCCTTTATAATCCATATAAAATGAAGTGCATCACACATACTGTATGAAATCAAAACTCTTGGCCGACAGCCTTTCCCTGAGAGCCGGTAAAGTACTAGAGGATTGGAGTTGAAAGAGGTAAAAGTTGGACGCTCGGAGATTGACGGATCGTAATCGGTAATCCTTTCGGTTAATTCCTAAACCTTTCAATTTGTATTGAAATGTGAATGGATCCGAAGAGCTTTTTTTCTTTTCCACCCATTTCAAAACACAGCCTCCGATCAATCTCGGAGAAACGAAAAGAAAAAAAACGACAGTAATAGACAGGAGGGGAATAAGGGTCAGTGTCAAGCATCAAGTTTATTCAAGTAATCCTGTGGGTTTTTTTTCTATACGGCGCTGAACATATAATGACACATTACAGCGTGTTTTTCTCCTCATCCAAGTTGTTTTCCGGTTGCCATGCGACTTCTGCCAGGGATCATTTGCAAACTCTTTCAATTAGTTCAAGAAAATTGTATCTATTCTTTAACCGTCCTAATGTCGCCTGGAATCACGTCCTCACATCTGTCCTTGTTTGCTAATTGGCAATACGTGACAGAAGCGTGATGCCTCTTATTTATAAAACTTTAAGTTTTTTTTCTTCTAGCTCTGTCTTGATAAAGAAATGATTGTCTTTGAGTGACCTCCAAAAAAGCGCTATATAAATCCTAGCAATTAATTGATCTCATTGAGTTTTACTTCTACAAAAAATTAATAATTTATAATGTTTTTTTCTTCACTGCTCTGTTGAATATGACACACTGGCGGAGGAACTAAAACCCAAAGTGGGAATGAAAACTCTCTGCATGGCCTTTCAGTTGCACTTAAACGTATTACCTTGAGACCTAAAATAGGAATTATTACATCCAACACTTTCATATAGAAAAGTAAAAACAGCTCCTGCTAGAACAGTTAGGAGCTACGCAAGAACGGTTTGCACTCTTTTTAGTCAAATAACGGCAGAAAATATTGATTTGAAATTGAATAATCCAGTGCCATGATATCAGCGTTTTAAGACAAAGGTTTATGTGTTTAGCTTGTGCACTGTTTGTGTCTTCATGGAGTAAATGCAGGTCACCTATATAGAAAACCAGAAGGGGAAAAACACTACCTTTTGACATGAGTTACTGATAATAGTTAAGTTATAGTGTATTTAGTATTTTAGCTAACAATTGCACCTTGGCTAGCCCTCACCTTTGGACTACTAAAAGGAGGATGCAGTGCACTTGAAAAGCCTTGAAGGATCCATATATAGTTGACCCCCTTTTACAACACTTTTCCCTCCAAAAAGTATTTTAAACCACCCTGCTGCTTTTTCTTGACTATAACACACACTAACCCTGCGTTCCAAATCGCATACACTTTCTTTTTCTATTCTACACACTACGTTTGCCCATAGAAAGAATCTAGCTGGATGCAGTATGCTACACTTGGGACATACTTTTACTTATTTATTTCATCATGACATTGCGCCTTGATCTTGCCTCTTGCTTTTATATCCGTCGCAATCCCCGATTGTATTGATATGGAGACTCCGATGTGACGTCACTTCTGGCGTGATTGTGGGTCAGAATCGCCCAAATCGCATGCTGATTTCAACACTAAAGAATCTCGGCCCGTATCTAGTAGACATCTGGGTATTTTTAAGCATGCTTAAATCTGACTACAAGATTTGGGACATACTAAATCTTTTATCTAGCATACTAAATAGCAGAACGTGTGGGTATTGAAACGCAATGAAGTGCTGGCAGAGGTGTGGTGTAGTGTACCTTGGAGTAAAGATATATCCGGTCTGTGTGCTGGCTGGCACAGAACTGCAGGCCAGGGTAGACGGGATGGGCGTCAACTCCATCACAGCCCTCGTCATTAGTGTCTGTGGGAGAGAGAAGGGGAGAGATATAGGGCTGACTAATATAAACCCAGTCAGTGTGTGTGTGTGTGTCCGTTGTGTGTGTGTCGTGTGTGTGTGTCGTGTGTGTGTGTGTGTGTGTGTGTGTGTGTGTGTGTGTGTGTGTGTGTGTGTGTGTCCGTGTGTGTGCATTATTGACTCATAATTAGCCTCTGTTTGCTCCTCTGGTGATGCAACGGCTAGCAGAGGCATTAGACTCCTGCAGCTTCCGAGACTTATTACACGGAGCACAATATTAAGAAAAAGATGCGGTATTTGTGGAAGAACATTCACATGTGCATTCATATGAATCATATGTTGGAAAAGAAGATTTTACATTAAGTATATTGCTTTGAAAGAGTCCATAATATCGTCTTAATTTGAATAGCGATGGAAGTACATTTTTGCTTTTCGCTATTGATCGTTAGAACCAACGACTTACAAGGCGTTTGGGACATTTTTACTACAAAATGACACCCAAATACCAAAATAAACATCACAGTGTTTGTGCAATTGTCTTTTTTACGATTACCGTTAATGATATGCAATATCAGATCAAATATACTGTAGATGGGGGCTCATTTCTTTGGAAGGAAAAGCTCCCAATTTGATTCGATTTTCAAAACTTTCACTCGAGAATTTTCGCAACCCCAACGAAAGGATGGAAACGCAGCCAGGGAGCAGGCAAGAAAAAAACGACGGTCACAGATCACAGATGGAGGAGACGAGAGAGAGGAGAGAGAGGAGAGAAGAGAGAGAGAGAGAGAGAGAGGAGAGAGAGAGAGAGAGAGAGAGAGAGAGAGAGAGAGAGAGAGAGAGAGAGAGAGAGAGAGAGAGAGAGAGAGGGTCGTTAGTGTCAGTCGTGTAGCTCGCTCATCCTGCCGCTCGTCTAGCAAAAGGTCAGCCGGTGGAAATGAGAGCGCCGCTGCTCCACCACGCTTCATTTAGACAATGACCTATAACACTCTGATAATACTCGCCTTAAATCACTTCGCCTGGCCAGTTGTCTGCCATGACTGTGTGTGTGTGTGTGTGTGTGTGTGTGTGTCTTGATTTGGCTTGCTAATGGGGGTGGGGGGGGGTAATGACACAGGCTGATGTTCTGTACTTGCTACGTACCTTCAGGAGTAGGCTGACAGAGGAACATACTGGAGGAAAGAAATCCTTACCCAGCATGCTTTGAAGGTAGGCCACAATCACAAATGCTTAACATTGTGTAATCTGTGGCAGTAATGTGTGTGTTGCTACAGTGACATCTTCCCAGGCTAAGGTTAACTTTAGCTGGTGGAATAAAAAAAAATGTCCATCATTCATTTTATTTTATGGTTGTCCGCCCCTCGCAGGTGCAATTTCCCCTGGGTCCTGTATGCGCTGTTAACGCTCTCACCCTTAGCTGGATTGGGCCACTTTAACAAAAAATAAAGAATAAAAAAAAAAAAAACAAGATGACCAGATGGAAGCATTGTGCAGTACTGAACAAAAAAAATAAATACATTTTGCAAAAGTCCCATCTATCCGCCCCTTTAATGAAAGCCAGCATCTCTGCGCCATATATTTGTCGTAAGCAGTTCTTTTTTTACCCCTTTCCCCTGTATGCAGTGGCGGAACGCGCCAGCTGCATTAAGTGGGCCATTTATACGATGGGGGCAATTCATCTTACAAAGCCGTCTTATTAGACTGTCACTTACACAGTATGAACAGTGCCTTCAAAACACCCCCAGGGATTTATCTGTTATTTCTTTACGGCGAGGGAAGAGAAAACAAACGCCTAATTGGACTGAGTCATCTCATCTACTGCAGGATCGAAAGAAAAGAAGAAGAAATATAAAAGAAAAGAAAAAAAAAATATTTCTGAGTATTTCCAAGTATGAGGTGGTTTGCTGCAGCCGATTCTGCTGCAATGTTTGAACTAACCTAACCTGGTCATGCAGATGGATGGAGGGATGGACAGAACGGAGGGAGAGAAGGAGGAGTGATTGCCTGTCTGTGCGGCGAAGGGGAAAGTAATCTCAGAGTAATCAAGAGGTGTGGGCGGCCCGACAGCTCTGTGGTTTGGCAGGGGGGGGTGCAGGTAGAGGGGGGGGATCATTAGGCAGCGCTCCTCATGACCCCATAGGTCAGTTTATTTAAATTGGCACGCACCGCTGAATGGCTGGCACACCTTAGCGAAACCCACGCGACAGACAGCAACAGACCTGGCAAGGCAACGCAACTGACAACAGCACACAGAAACGGGACACGCGCCAACAGGACAGCAAGACGGGCAGAGTAGATGAATAGATGAAGAGAGGCAGGACAAACAGATGAATAATGATAGATAGATAGATTAGATAGTAAGATAGAAGAGAAGAAAAGAAGAGAGATAGATAGATAGATAAGAAGAAGATAGATAGATAATAGAAGTAGATAAAGATAGATGGGATAGATGATAGATAGATAGATAGATAGATAGATAGATAAAGACAGCAGAACAACAGCAGACAGACAGACAGAAACAGACAGAAGAAGAGACGAAGACAGAAGACAGAAGAAGATAGATAGATAGATAGATAAGACAGACAGATAGATAGATAATAGATAGATAGATAATAGATAGATAGATAGATAGATAGACAGAAAGTAGATAGATAGATAGATAGATAGATAGATAGATAGATAGATAGATGACAGACAGACAGACAGACAGACAGACAGACAGATAGACAGATAGACGATAGACAGATAGACAGATAGATAGATAGAAGATAGATAGAATAGATAGATAGATAATAGATAGATGATAGATAGATAGATAGATAGATAGATAGATAGATAGATAGATAGAAGATAGATAGATAGATAGATAGATAGAAAATAGATAGATAGATAATAGAGATAGATAAATATAGATAGATAGATAGGCAGACAGACAGACAGATATATATCTACAGAGACAGACAGACATAGAGGTTCATTAGTTGTCTCCAGGGAATAGTGGCTGTCCAAAGGGGAGGTCGGGGGCCAGGTATCCAGCAGTGTCTCCTCAGTGCTGCCATTTCACATCCACACTGAAGCTTTTATCTCTCCCTTGGAGTCGGTCTAAATAGAGTTATTTTTGAAGTATTTTTTTTAATCTTAACTGAAAGCGGACATTTCTCTCACCTTTAGTATTCCTTCACCTGGTAGAAGTAGAAGGAAGAGGGGGGGTGGGGAGGGGGGTTACAGAGTGCAAAAGGCTCTGCAGGGATTCATTCCTACACCGTTGAAGGGGGGAGACGGGAAATGAACCACTCTACAACCTCTGGCCACTAATAGATGTCAAAGGTGGTGGGTGTGTGTGTGTGTGTGTTTGTGTGTGTGTGTGTGTGTGTTGTGTGTGTGTGTGTGTGTGTGTGTGTGTGTGTGTGTGTGTGTGTGTGTGTGTTTATGTGCGGCTTTGGAAAAAGAAAAAAGGGATTCCGCCATGTTGTTGCACGCGGCGGATCTTAAAGGGTATTAAAGGGTAATGGGGGTTGATAGCCTGCCTGTTAGAAAACCTTAACGGCCCGTGTTCCCCCGCCTATGTTAAATCAAATATTCTACAAAGGGCTTTTCTTCAACTGCCACCAGCTCTGTTTCATCTTCAGTGACTCCCAATGCCTGCACACTTTACCACAGGCACACTTTACCACAGGCACACTTTACCACAGGCACACTTACCACAGGCACACTTTACCACAGGCACACTTTACCACAGGCACACTTTACCAGCCACTTTACCACAGGCACACTTTACCACAACATGGCACACTTTACCACAGGCACACTTTACCACAGGCAAACAACACCGGGTCGCAGGGCTTTTTCTTAGACTCTTTGCTAGTCTGGCAATTTTATTTTTTTATTTTTCTATTTCAAGAGCTCTTCATATTGCACACACACACACACACACCACACACACACACACTGTAATTAGTTCTTTGTAATTAGCGCAATTTATTGCTTTGCGTATCCCTTTGAGACACCAGGCACTTGTACACAGAGGTCTCATTTTGCAATATTACACACTGTGTACAGTAATTGGGAATTTGTTTCTTCACATCCCCTTCTCAAGATGTGCAGACATGTACACAATGTAACCCAGACCTAGTGTGTGTGTGTGTGTGTGTGTTGTGTGTGTGTGTGTGTGTGTGTGTGTGTGTGTGTGTGTGTGTGTGTGTGTGTGTTAGTGTGTGGGGGAGAGGGGGTTGGGGGGGGGCAGGTTGTGTGGTAGGGATAAAGTTGGCGTCAGGAGGAAACTGTGTGTGTGTGTGTGTGTGTGTGTGTGTGTGTGTGTGTGTGTGTGTGTGTGTGTGTGTGTGTGTGTGTGTGTGTGTGTGTGTGTGTGTGTGTGTGTGTGTTTTTTTGCTGCTCTAATCAGCATGGAGAGATTAGTGAGAGGTTTGACTCAATATCTCCTGTAGCTTTCCCGAAGTGCAAAAATAGGCAAAACCCCCAACGAGAATGCTAATAATAGTATCAATAATAACGCCCAGCCAGCCACATATGGAACACATATATACAGTCCCTTATTGGTTTGAAGTGATGATATTAAACAGCGTTATATGGGCAGGTGACAATGTGGCAGGAGCCAATTTCCCTAGATATGAAAAGGGAAGAAGATTGCAGCAGACGTAGATTACCCTGTGTATGGACGTCACCACCGCTCTCTCGCTGATTGTTTACCCTCCTTCTCCTCCTCCTCCTCCTCTGCTTCCACTTCTTTCTGTTTGTCTTTGGGAGGCTTATCCCCCCTTCCCTCCCTCTCCACCTCCTCCTCCTCCTCCTCCTCCTCCTCCTCCTCCTCATCACTCCGTTTGCCTTTGCGCGACTTTGGAGGCGGGGCTTCCGATTCGCAGTCAGAGAGGACGACGCATTTTGGCTCCGGATTGGTGGAGGGGGGTCGCTGAGGCCTGGGTGGCTCGGAGCCTGCGGAGAGAAAAAGGAGGGAGAGAGAGAGAGAGACATACAGACAGAGAGAGAGAGAGAGACACAGGGATTACTTTATTGGCCCGAGTAGTTGCACAGTGTAATCAGACTTTGAAGAGTTCCATTTCCCCGGCGAGGAAATCCATCATCTGAAGAGTGTGACAGAGTGACAAAATGACTTGAAACTGAAAACTCAATACGGCTCATTAGTGATGTTATGAGCAAGTCCTTTACTGACAATCTTTTTAAGCTGTAGACATTAGCAGGGGAGGTAAAGTGGGATGTATCAACACACCCTATACATGCACAGAGACATTGTTCTACTGAAATCATTGACTCTACTGTATGTAATTGGCCGGTCGCTATATATCGACCAACAATTGAAAGTCCACACTGTTATTATTATGCGAGGATTATATATATATATATTTTTTTTTGGCATTTTCAAGCTTTATTTGATAGTACAGAGTTGAAATATGGAGACAGAGAGAGAGAGAGAGAGGGGGGGATGACCTGCAGTAAAGGTCTGCGGGTCGGATTCGAACCCACGACCACTGCAACGAAGGCCAGAGCCAATATGGTACGCGCTCTATCCACTACGCCACCGGAGCGCCCCCTGTTGAGGATATTTTAGCCTTTAGAGCCTTGCCGAAATGTATATTTTGGCAGGAGAATGAATTCAGTTCTTGTCATATATATTTTTTTTTTTACTATTTACGGTTGGCAGTGTTCAAGCGGGTGACAACTGTCGGAGGACAGCCAATAAAATGTCCTGCTTTTAAAAGAAACAAGCCTTACTGGATCTACGTGAGTGACCGTCCAGCTCACTCTATCACTCCTAAACCATTCATGATGATTTTCATTCAAAATACCTCACGTCGTAAATCAAGCGGAAATCCAAGCCGCGAAAATGTTAATGGTGCGCGAAGGATGACTCCACTGCCATTCACAAGACTCCAACATTATTAAGAAGCATAGTTTTGAGTTGTTAATGAGTCACTGTCTGAGTGGTTATTATGATATGACAATTATTTTAAAAAAAACAGTGTTAATGTCACTTTCAGTCTAAGTAAGACTTCTTCACAGGTAGTGCAGCACAATTTCCTTTTTTCCACCGTTCAACTTTAATCATATTCTCTCTCACATATATTTGTCGAACTCGAAGTGTGAAATCCAGACAAGACAAGTGAGTTGTGAGACTGCGGTGGACGCCATGGGGCTAATTAGTGATCCATGGCGCTCTGTGGCTTGTTACCTTCAAAAAAAAAAAGGCCAGCCTCTAGTCGGCTCTCCTCAAATGTCAACCCAGTCTCCAGGCTCCTGCCCCCCCACCCCACACACACACACACAGAGAGACACACACACACTAACGCAGCTAACAAGCCGAGAGAGACGGCTCAATTTGTGTTAAGCTGTCCCTTACCGAGGAACATGTTAACGGGGGAAATCCTACAAGGGCCGTGCTTTCGACTTCACCACTCAACCCTAAACCTTGTTCTCTCTCTCCCCCCTCTCTCCCCCACTCCCTCCATCACACACACACACACACACTGAGTCAGGGTCCCCATTATATCTGTAGTGGCCAAAGATAGTAAGGTAGTGGCTTGATGATGGTCCAAAATTGAGTCCCAAATGCAGACAAACACGCTACTACACGGAAACACATTCAAAAAG
>CM047528.1:1777626-1795126 GCA_026122265.1 Ammodytes dubius | reverse complement strand
CAGACATTTAGAGATAGCGTGGCCCTACAGCCTGCCAGGTCATAAGCACTCACCTCCCCTACTCCCTTCTTACCAGCAGATACAATCACAGGCTGTCAGAGATATCAGCTAGAGCCTGGCACAACTTTTCTCCCACCCAACTTTGTGTGAGACGTTTGCAGAAATAGCGGTAGAGCGCCTGTTCTCTCTCTCTCTCTCTCTCTCTCTCTCTCTCTCTCTCTCTCTCTCTCTCTCTCTCTCTCTCTCTCTCTCTCTCTCTCTCTCTCTCTCTCTCAGCCTGACAGGTGAGAATTATACTGTGTCCTTGTCATCTCGCAGAAAGAGAGAAAGCGAGATAGACAATATTCTCCGAGCTATTTCAGACCCTAGCAATGCCTGCCTCCATCTTCCTCCTCCCCCTGCTATCATGCATCACCATCTGGTGAAATCTGAACTGCTGTTGAAAAGTATTATGTCAACAGACTGCTGCCATTGATATTGACGGGAGGGGGAAAGGGAGCAATGAGGAGATGGCAGCTGAAGGTGCGTCTTCATTTTTGACGCGACAGATGATGGAATTACTGTCTGGTTCTCGATGGGAGCCAGTTTGCAATCTGTGTGAGTCTGTGAGACAATAATAGAACAAACAGTGGAACACAAAAGCGGGACAGTTTTGTCATTACTTGTTGGTTAATCCTACCTGAGCAGTCACTAGGGGAAGGGCGTGGGAATTCGCACATCTCGCAGTAAGGCAGCAGGCCGCTGTTGGCGTAGGTGCAGGCCCCACAGTTCCACTTCACAGCAGGCGGGGCAGGGGAGGACAGCTTCCGCGGGGCCATGAAGGAGACCAGGGTGCCAGGACTTCCAGACACACCCCCCACGGACCTCCTTCGCTTCCCCACCGATCGAGCCCCGGGGCTGGGGCTGGGCCGCGGCGTGCGCAGCCTCTTCAGCTGTGGGGAGAAGTCCAGGTCGGGTGTGACGGGGGCTCCGGAGCTGCCATTTTGGCTCTCTACTTCTTGGTCTCTTGTCTCAGAGCAGATGGACACAGACGTATCCCCGGCCTCGCCTGTCCTCTTGCGTTTCTTCTCCTTGCCCGAGCCGGGCGAGAAGAAGGAGCGGATGTCATGCTGCTTCTCCTTCTCAAACTAAGTAACATAGAGATGTGAAAAAGTTAGTTATTCCCACCGTGACACACACAGTTATATGAAAGAAAGACCGTCAATCCATCAAAAAGTCTTACAAGCATCTAAATCATGTTACGCTTGGAAACACAATATATATTTCATCTCCCAAACCTCAGATATATGCAGTATCATTTCAATGTACACAAGCTCTTAGGTTCTTTTCTTTATTTTTTTAACACATTTTTTAAAAAAAGTTAGAAAAGAAAAAGCAATCACAACATTACCATGGTTACTCCACTCCAAGGGTAATCTTGGTTTTGAAAGAATGTTCTCAAGTAGGGGTTTGGTCTATACAAAGTATTCACAATCAGGATCCTTCCCCCTGTTCAAGGGCTTTATCAAGGTAAGTTCATGTAAAAATGTGTTGTGTAACAGTGTTGAAAAAATCTAAAAAATCAGGGGGAATTACACTAAAATAAATTTCAAATAAAACAGTCATTCTACTATATGTGTGAGGACATCTTGATTCTCACATGGGTGAAGAAAAGGTCTTCTTTAACGTTGTCCCCCGAAGACAGGGTCATCTCGCTGGGTGTCCACGCATCGGCAAAGTTGAGGAAGTCCCATTTGTCCTTATCTCCTTCGTCTGCCTTGAGGTACTCCTTCCTACCATTCAATGTGCTGCCAGTCACTGTTTCCTGAAGGACAATGCACATTTACATACACACTACACCTTCCTATGCTTTCATGTTCACCAAACTACATCTGTGTTCCATAATGAGCAGCTGAAGAGAAAACAAATAGAAGAGCTTTTAATTGCTTATCTTGACATATGGGGAGTATTGACGCAAAGGAGCCCCAAGAGCTTGCTCTCACATCACACGTCAATGTCAAACCTTTTTTTTCCTCACACATGTATGCATAAAGTATATAAAGCTGCATATTTATAGGCACACATGTATGAATTGGCGAAAAAGCCCATCAGTTGTTGTTTGTGATGCTTTATCCCTCATGATCAACTGATCCAACAAGCTAGCGTTATAGCCCATATAGCGCGATCAGCATTCGATTAAATTGATCATTATCCAGGTATTTTGTCATATATGTCTTTTCCCCCCTCATTCTAGTTACATGTGACATCAATGAATGCTTTGTTGCAGCTTTAAAGGTGCTAAAAAGAAGCCCACCTTAGTGGTGACGTCATGTCACCACGGACAATTGTCAATGAACTGTTAGCGGGGGTGGGGGTTGAATAGGGACCTTCTATTAAAATGTTGATTGTTGATGATATGTGACCAAGTGTCATGCGTAAAGAGAAAATAAATGAAAACTAAAGAGAGTTCCAGTTTCTGTCATCCTTGATTAAATGTCCTGCAAAATGCTTCACTGTTGGAATGAACATATAAAAATGCCTTTAGCTCAATTGGTAAGGCGTCCCCCTCCCGGGCCGGGCCCAGCAGCAGACCCGGGTTCGATTCCCACCCGCGGTCGTTCTCTGCATTCACTCCCCTCTCTGCCCCATTTCACATCTGTCTCTCTGCACTATCATAAAGCATAAAAATGGCAAAAAAATAATCTTGAAAAAAAAAAACAAAAAAAAAAAGGTACCTTGCGATTGAGCATGGACCACATGACGGTGTCGAAGGTTCCCTTGGCGATGAGGTAATGCACGTTAACGGACGCCGTTTGCCCGATGCGGTGGGCCCTGTCCTCGGCCTGCTTGATGTGCCCGGGGTTCCAGTAGAGCTCCGCAAACACTACATGCTGGCAGCGGTCAAAGTCAAACCCTGGGGGGGGGTATATGACAAGAACACATAAACACAACACAACACACACACGAAAAAAAGAGCCCACACTCGAGCCCACGTCACATGAAATTGAATCTAATGAAATCATTTTTAATAAGAGTTTATCAGTAGCTAATTGGCATATAAGTGCTTCAAGCAGCCACTTCTTTCTTTGATTGGAAAACGCGTAACTTTCCCGCGGGTAATTGATGTCAAGGAGTTCATTAAGTGTGTTATTAAAAAAGGTAGAAGAGATTTTTCGCCATTTGCACAAAACCTTGATTATGATTCAATATAACCAACGATCCTTTCTTTGTAATATGCACACTGAATGGCTGGTGTTTGGCCTATTTATAGTTGCGTTAACACAGCGTAGCACTACAGTAGCTCAAGTCCTCAGGCAATGTGTTCCCAAGACGTGTGTCAGAGTTTTCATTCAGTTAGAAAAGTATTTGTAACTGTTGTGTGTGTGTCTGTTGTGTGTGTGTCTGTTGTTGTGTGTGTGTGTGTGTGTGTGTGTGTACCTGACCGGCTGCCTGGATGCTGAGGACGGCCACTCGAGTGTGTGGGTCACTCTGGAACTTGTGCACCAGCTGGATTCGTTCGGAGGAAGGGACACTGCCGTCGATACGAATATAACCTGCCTGAATGTTACATTTTTGGGGGGAAAGAAATGTCAATTTAATGGCAGATGACAAATTGAAAAGGATGGGAGCGCATGCAGCACAGCAACATTTTAAAATAGATTTCAAGCGGCACTGAACATGTATTTACTTATTTTTAATATCAACAGTGAATCAAATAAATATTTCTAATGTTGTTGACAGAGATACGACTCTAAAGTATGCTAATGTTCGCTTGGTTATAGCTAACCCTTTGCCAACAATTGACATATTATTTTAGGAATTATTTTATTTGTAAGAATGTGTGTTATTTCTATTTAAACATTACACAGCCTTGCTTTTAAAATTCATCTTACTTCCAGCATGCTATGTATCACAGATGTACCTGCCAAGGACTGGGGCACAATATCAGCAAATGACCTAAAAGGGCTTGAATGCACAATATGCGCAGCCGGGCACAGCATTGTCCGCCTGTGAAAAAGGCCCGGAGAAGGTTTGCGCTTGATCATTAAAGGGCCTTTCATCCAGCCTACACTGTGATGTTTCAATGGCAGGTGTGTGAATGAGAAGCAATGAGAGCTGTGATGAATTAATGCAAATGAAATAGCTCCTTTGAAAGAAAAACTGAAGCAATAGTAGCGACACAACAACAGCTAATGCCTGTGGTGAATGCACTCCTTTGATTTACATAGGTTCATCAGAGGCAGAGAAGTGGGAGACTGGAGCTTGTAAAGTGCAGCTACCAAGTGTGAGTGGAATTTTTAATCGGATTTTAATTTATTGTTTATAAATGCATAATTTTTTTTTTTATAAATCTAAATTAGTTTAATTATGAAATTAATTTTAATTTTAATACCATAGCTATGTGATGTAGCACACATTCATATTCGAATTTTGATTTCAAAAGTTAAGTTCTGATAAAATCTAGTTATGTTTCTGGGGAAAAGAGTTTGAAAAACTCAGTATCCACAAAAATCAGGCGTGTGTTTCAATTACATCAATTATTTATGCAATGTAGCAAAACGATTAGGATGTCCCGATTCTTGTGGCCAGATTAGCTATGGTTAGAAAATAGTCGATTTTCAACTAACATCCGGCCGAAGATTTTTAGTGTTGAAATCACATCGTATTTGGGCGATTCTGACCCATAATCCAGTGCGCACCGGAAGTGACGTCACGTCAACGGAGCCTCCGTATAAAAACAACCAGGGATGGGACGGATATAAAAGTAAGAGGCAAGATCAAGGCGCAATGTTATGATGAAATAAATAAGTAAAAGTATATCCCAATAGCATGCCTACTGCATCCTAACTAGATTATTTTTATGGTCAGATGTAGTATGTAGAATAGAAAAAAGAAAAGAGTATGCGATTTAGAATGCAGGGAACATCTCAAGAGATCCAGAAATCAACCTGCTGCTTCATCAAAGTTTTAAATAAAACTCCAAACTTTATTAAACAGACCGCTTTGAACCGGTTCCAACGATAGAGAGATAGGGGCAGAAGTGTGGGAGCAGGAAATGGGCAATAACGTCATCAGATTGGGAAAGTGCAGCCGCTTGTCGTCCCCCCCCCCCCCCCCCCCCCATCACACCGTTGCTTATTTATAGCCCGTGTCTGTTAATTGGTGGGTGCGAAAAAAGCGCCAGAGAGCGAGGGAGTGTCTCGCAAAAAAAAGGGAACGTGTTATCGCACGTTCGCAAACCGCTGCATTTACATTCAACCGACACCTACCTCGACCCCTCCTGACACACACACACATACACACACACACACCCACACACACATACACACACACACACATCCTTGCGATAACTTGTGAAACACGCCTTGGGAGGTTTTGCTGTGGAAGCAAAGTTTACTTTCACGGAGATACTTTTTCTTCGAGAATCAGGGGAAATATGTCTCTTAGGTGATGATTAGCAGATGATTAGCAGATAGCTTAAGGCCTTTAACCTTTTGAGGAGAAACAATTGAGTGGAAGTAGAGATTCAGTTGTTGTCACCCAGATTGAGATCCACTTTATAGTTTATTTTCCCTACTTGTGCAGTGACAAGGGATCATTTCTCTTCCCATACGCCTCTTTAATCAATGGTTACGTTAAATACACAGATGAATCCATATGAACAGTGACACTCAATCATACTAATATCAATGTACCACACGTCTCCATCCATCCACACACAGGTGCACATGCATCCATAAATAGACGTGTGTGTGTGTAATTAGCACGGTATCGCTTTTCAAGTCTGCAGTGACAGAGAGGGTGTTCCATGCATCCTGTATCTGCATGTATTAATGTCAGTGATGAGATCGAAAAAAGGATGTCCAAGAATTTTTTTTTTTCTCATTGGGGGGGGGAATGGAAAGATGGAAAAAAACATGGGGGAACTAAGAAGTAGACTAACATGGATTTAATTGTGCTTTTATAAACTGTAGCTTTAAAGGATCAGTGTGTAAAATAAAATGTATTGTCTTTTTTTTCACAGCACACCTTAGAATGAGCCTTTCATATCTACATAGAAGCCGGGCGCGCCGCCATGTTGCATTGACATGTTTCTATGCGTTTTTATATACAGTGTGGGAGTCCGAAGGAAGTGTACTGGTTTGAAGTACTAAAAAATAAATAATTAAATTAATAACTTAATACATCTTCATCTTCTTGAGGTTGTGTGGGATGATGCTATCCTTAGTTACTAGCTTAATTACTTGAAGACATTTCACCCACCTTGCCTGGTTGAATGTGTATGACTGCTGTGTGTTTGAGGTGGTGGTGGGAGGGGCCATTGGCGCTGAATGGCAGCCACGCTTCCATCAGTCTGCCCACGGCAGCTGTGGCTACTCTCGTAGTTTACCACCACCGGTATGACTGTGTGTGAACGAATTGAACCTGGAACCATGTAAGCGCTTTGAGTCCTTAGGAATAAAGCGCTATATAAATCCTATCAATTATTATTATTAATCAATTATTGAAGGCCAACGTAGCTTCTGTAAATTCTGATAAAGGGAGGAGTAGAGACGGAGCGTTGCAATCTAGACTCTCGCCACTAGATGGTGCCAAAGTACACCTTTATTACACACTGTACCTTTAATTTATTTTTTTATTGATCCCCTAAAACATAATGCCTACTACCACTGGAACATGTTTGTATTAGAGTTACCTTTGCCTCGATGACAGCCTCGGTGCAGGCCTGGAGCATGGTGAGATGGTGGGCGAAAACCAGGAACTTCAGATGCTCTGCCTCCAGCATCATCTTAATGTAGTCCTTCACGGCCCCCGCCTGGCCACACATACAGGCACGCACGCACACACACACCACACACACGGACAGAAGTACAGAAATAGACACAGATGAAAGAGAGCCTCTGAATCCCATCACTTCACTGGCCGGCGACACACACACACACACACACACACACACACACACACACACACACACACACACACACCACCACACACACACACACACACACACACACACACACACACACACACACACACACACACAACACACACACACACACACACACACACACACACACACACACACACACACACACACACACACACACACACACACACACACACACACACAACACACACACACACACACACACACACACACACACACACACACAGAGGAATCGGCGAGATCAGTGAGGAAGTCAATTAATCACCGCTGCATCCCTTTTCTGCTTGATCGATCCTCTATTGAATGCCAGGGGTCCGGGCTTTTTAAAAGAAGGGAGAGAGAGAGAGTGCACAGAGCCACTGGGGCGCATTAGTCAGCTCCGCAGATAGCCAGAGCAAATCAATAACTCACAACCTCAGAGCAACGATTGGTGTCCGTCTGTGCGCTTTTGTTTTGGACGCGTCAGATACGAGAAAATCCACCTTCTTGATCCACAAACAACGTAGATTTATCTCCAAATTAACAAAACATAATCACTTATTTTTTTTAAAAAGTAAAGCAGATTTAAACTTTTTAAATTAAATGTGTATGGTGTAAGTGTCAAGTATGTCCGACTTGGGCTGACGAAAAATTCAGATCATTTTTTCGATTTTTCCGCAATTGCATATTCGCTCCCCCCTGAAGGGACCTGTTATAAGCTGGCTACTTGTCAAAGTGCAGGTACAAGTGCCATACAGGTTGACAGCTGCGGTACTAAATGACTGCAGTGAGCAGAAGTTCAACTCTAAACTATTTTATCCTGGAGTCATTTGCTTGGTTTTATACTTTAAGTTATTTTCCCTCACCTGTTAGTTTTATTCTACCAATAAAGTCAAATAGTGACAATGTTTTAAAGTCACAAAATGTGTATTGCTGTGCTGAAGCCTCGCGAGCCTGAGTGACAGCTTGATGCAAACACAAATCTAAAAGAGAAAGCAGCAGAAGTGCCACAGTGAGAGTAAGTGCTTCCCCGCAGGTGTCCCCTTATCTGTCATATTCACCCTCGCGAGATGCCACAGCCTGGGCCATCATGCCTGGCTGTCACGGCCTCCTTCCACCATCATCTAGGCTACCTTTCACACTAGCTACTGCGGTGGCTCATTCCACAGCCCCGGGGCCAAAAAGAGGCAGCCCGAGAATAGCACCCCAACTAGCGAGAAAGACTGGAGGTTTGATTTGAGTCAAGCGAGAATCCTTACTAGACGTTTTTTTTTTTTCTTTAGGAGACAGGCCCCCTTTTTTTTGTGAATTTGAATCCCACCCCCATAATCTCCCACACACACCACACACACACACAGTCCCCAGCAACATGACAACCCTGTGCATTAATCACACCTGCTCTGGCGTAAGAGAGAAAACCATCGGGTTTAGGCTTACAGTTGATAATTAGCTGACGCGCCAGATAAGGAATCTCTCTCTTCCCCCCCCCTCTCTCATTACCGACGTCTCTGCTTTCCCTTTCTGAGTTTAATTAGTGCACACAAACTTTCTCTTTGCTGTCTGAAGCCAGGCCCCGATAGCTCGCTTTAAAGTCCGGCATCAGAGCTGTCCCCTCTCTGGGTAATTGGGAGCAGATGCTTGGCGGGTAAAGCAATGAAAAATACCCTAAAGGCAGCTACGTTTGGCAGCTACGGTCGCCCCATCGGACTGGCAGGCCAGGCAGACAGGCAAGGCAGGCAGGCAGGCAGGGGCCGCTCATCAGGGTGACATAGATAGTGTGAATCTATCACCCTGCCCCCCCCCCCCATGATCCAAAAAAAGGATATTTTTTTTTCCAAAAGTAAAGAAAGTGTGCCTGACTCTTAAAAGCCAATAGGGGAGGAAATGAGACTGGGCAGGTGGGTATCGGCTATTTTGTGAGCTGCTGGTGGGTGTAATGAAAGGAAAGGTCCGGTGGTGTTAAGGCTAAACTGAGCAGCACAATCCAATCAGCAAACAAACACGCAGAGCGCAAGAGATAGAAAAAAAAGATCCAGAAGCTCCATGACTGCATTGGGCCGGTTATCTCCGGTCCGGTTGTGTGTGTGTGTGTGTGTGTGTGTGTGGTGTGTGTGTGTGTGTGTGTGTGTGTGTGTGTGTGTGTGTGTGTGTGTGTGGTGTTACTCAACCGCAAGTCTAGCAGGAGATTGAGAACTGCCTGGCTTCACACACACAGCATCAGGATCAGTCAGATCATCAGAGGTTGGAAGCTATAAATCGACGTCTCGCAAATGTCTCAACAGGAAAAAATGTGAAAGCGTGTTGGATTCTGGACACTAGTTGCTCTCTGACCCCCCCTGGCCCTCTCTGCACTGTATTCATCCAGCCCCCCCCCTTCCCCCCTGTTCCCCCCCCCATCCTCTCATTAAAAACAACTTTAAAACTGAGAGACGGCCCAGAGTCTCCATGGCAACAAGGTCACAGCGATGCTATTTCAGTGGGGTGTGTAACTTTTGAGACTCGGGTGTAATCACAGCCAGGGTTTTCTGGACGCAACTACTAAATAATACCTCGGCTATATAACTCCCCTACTTTGTCTAAGTGCTTTTATATCACTGTGCGACCATTAGTCTCTGTTACCATGGAAACGCTTTCCCATGAGTGCTTTGGCCCCGAGGTCTCCCGAGCATGGGCAAAATTTTCGC
The DNA here is from genome assembly GCA_026122265.1 of Ammodytes dubius. Lineage (NCBI taxonomy): Eukaryota > Metazoa > Chordata > Actinopteri > Uranoscopiformes > Ammodytidae > Ammodytes > Ammodytes dubius. The sequence goes on along the minus strand of CM047528.1, from coordinate 1,785,535 downwards.
ACATTTTCCTAAAACGTTAAAATTGAATAGAAAATGACATTCTCTACTCTTTGCCAATTTTTACCAAGCTTTTTAAACCTGCTCTGGATGACACGTGTAGTTTGATTATGTGACTGTCTTATCTTATTGAAATAACATCAATAAGAACAAAATGTGCAGGTTTGAGTTACTGTTATGTAAATAAAATGTACATTATACATAGATTGATAGTGCATGGTGGTGGGGTCAGAGAAAAAAAAGGCTGTTTTTATCCTAAATGTTTTTCTGTGGAGAGCAAGGCCGGTGGTGAAAGCAGTTTACGTTAGATGTTGACTTCAACTCACTAGCTGCAAAAGAGGTCTGAGTGCATTAAGTTCAAATGCTTTAAGAAGATATATAACTCCTCAACATCTTGCTGCTAAACTACTGCGAAGTGCCATGAATGACCAGAATGGCTAGAAATATAATATTTTCCACTCTTTAAAAAAGGCAACTAAAACAGCAGGGCGGTGCAGTTTTTACACTAAACATTACTCAAACAGGAGGAAATAATGCATTTGTTGGGGACTACTTTAATCCGCGGATTAATTTATATTTAGTACTCTTGGAAGCAAAAAGTGGGATTGAAAGCAAAATATAGTACAGTGTGTGTGTTTTTCAATGAAGGAACATGTCACAGCAGATAACACACACACACACACACACACAGAATATCACCACCTGGTCTTCTGTTACCTTGGCAATGGCTGTTTGCTTGTACATCTGCGTGATCAGGCCCATGACCTGAGTGAAGGAGTTGTCTATGGCAGAAGTCCCGGATCCCTGCCCCTTCATCAGCCTCTCCCACTCTGCCAAGCTGGCCGAGGCCTCCTGCAAAGCAAAGGAGAGCAGCGCAAAGTAAGTGTGCGCTCCAAACGGCCTACTAACGCCCTCCCTCCTACATACTCAACATGTACATACTCCATACTGTCCACTTAACGATGGATTGTGTATCCGAGGTTTAATCGGACCGTTACACTGAAGTATACAGAAGCAATAAAGAATTTAAAAAAGAAAACTTCTGTGTCGTTCGAAAAGATGCAATGCATTGTGGGGCGGTTGAGTAGGAAAAGCAACCTATCGATCCATACGCAAAATCTTTCCGGAATTAAGTACTCATCTGGGCATTTCTCGGCCTACACAAAGTCACATGCACAACCACGGCATACTCAAATCGACGTCAAAATGAGTACGGTAGGAGGACGTTAGTAGGGCTTTTGGAACCAGGCTGAGTCTGCGTCCTGTACTGTATCTCCTCCCCTCCACTGTTCTCTGAGATATAAAGGGCAAAACAATTAATGGTGCAGCTGGGTGTCCTACTTTCCCTGGAAGAGAAAGAAAGAATAAAAAAAAAAAACAATAGAGAGAAAGATTGAGAATTCCCATGAAAGCAACCCCCCTACCCACCCCCCCGTGTGTGTGTGTGTGTGTGTGTTAGGTGGGTCATGAGCATCTCCCAATTATAGCTGCACTTGTGACAAGCCGGGGTCGAAGATGGAGAAGCAGCCAGCCTGGTACAATAAATCAAAAAAGGGCTTGGTTGGCGCGTGCTCTCAAGGTGATAGGAGAGAAGTATTTAAAGGAGGGGAGAGAGAGTGGAGAGCACAGTGGGAGCAGGCTGCAAGCGTATAGCAGCACAAGCGCTCCCTTTCCTACTCATCAACAAGAAAGGCCGCACATTCACTGTCCACATGTAGGTTAGCCCTGTTTATCATAAAAACAGCACGGGTGTGAAACTTAGTCAATTAACAGCTGGGCTTCCAATAGAATACAATAGGCAATAGCAAAGGAAAGTGTATTTATAGAGCACAATTTAGAAACAGGGCGATTGAAAGTGCTTTACAGGGGCACTTTAAAATGCCTTTATGGTCACTGTATCATTAAAAACTCGGTTAAGAGTACTGCACTGCCATGCAACATAATATGTGGACATCTGAAAAAGGAAAAGCAGCATGCAGTGTGGAATGATTGCAAAGCTCGGGGTTTGATTCAATTTACATGCAATAACTCTAGCGTGCCTATAATACGAAAAGGGTTAGGGTTAGTGAAAAAAAAGGAAAGAAAGATTGTCCAACTTTTAAGCAATTTGTTATAAGCTGGCAATTTGAGAAGGTATTTGGTGTCTCTTTCTCACAACTCCAGAATGTGTTCTGCCTGCACAGAGGCTGCGAAAAAAAAATAAGTGTAAAAATCAGACAGGAACAACACTTTCTTAAAGCGCTGCATATCAAACAACGCACAAACTGTGAACCATATGGCAAGATGGAGGGAGAAGGTGGCTCCGCGAATGCCTGAACGGGCACATTACACACACACACACACACACACACACACACACACACACACACAATGATAAGTGTGTGAGGTGCAGGGGTAAACATGGAGAGAGCCTATTAACGCAAACACACACGCACACAACGGCACAGGAGCCGACGAAACGAAGGCACATAAGCACACACACACACACACACACACACACACACACACACACACACACACACACACACACACACACACACACACACACACACAATATTCCAGGTTCGATGACTGCACATTCCCACTGCATGTTCTGGACCGCCGCATTGAAAAACACACATCCTGGTTGAGACATGAAAGCCATAGCGAAATAATTAGCATTTCAGTGGCTTTAAAATAAAAAAAATAAAAACTTGTCAACGTCAAGGCTGGCTGAGTGAATAAATAGTATCATATTGCCGGAGCGCGGGGCTGCAGTTTCCTTTATGTTTTTTTTCCCTTTCAAATGTTTCTCCTCAGCCAAAACAACACACACACTCTCTCAATGTTTATTTCTAATTAAAACATTTTCTTTTTTTTTTACATTCAAGCAGAGAAAAAAAACAAGAGTGGATGCACACTCCACCCCTGATATCCAGTAGACTAACACTGACAAAAGGCCAAGGCTGAGAACGTAAAGGGCAGGTGGGCCATAAAAAGTGTCTGGCGGAGGAAGATAAAAGCCATCATTAGGGAGAGGGTGAGATAGGAGGAAAAGGGGGTCTTTGGTAGCCTACACAGTATATATATATATATATATCCATGGTTTGTTTAGTGGAAATATTGTCCACCCCCAGTCTTTTAGGGTTTCATATTGTTCATGTTTCTGTGTACGACTGTCGCTTTGGATTCGGAAGACTGGCCACTTCACTCTCTTCCCATTATACACCAGTCCACTTAGCCGGGAGAAGCAAATGTCCATCTATTCTTCTGATACCTGTTCAAAACCATTTATCGAAATAAAAAACCTAAACAAAAAAGCCCTGTCAGAGCCGTACACACCTACACCCGGCAGTGTGCTATTTCTTTTTTGTGTTTTTTTCACCCAAAGACAAATGAACCCCCAGTTAATTTCCCCAAAGGGTAATACTTGCGCTATTGAGGCTGCTGTTTCGCGATAAGAGGATGACAACAAGACATGAACTTTTCCAGCCTGCGCGTATACGTTTCGGTGGGCGTATAATTTGCATACTTTAGCTCTCCCGTCCCAATTAAAGTGTCCCTCAACATTTAAGAAAAATCCCGCATCATCACTTTTCCCTAGAAAAACGTATGTATTGTTGGTGTGTCATTCACCCATGGGAAGAATACCTCAGAAGTTGCTTCTAAATTGACTAAGGAAATGGAAAATGTTGCTAAATGGCTTACTGACTCAAATCTTACACTTAATGTTGGGAAGACTGTTACGATGTACTTTTCAAATAGGTGCAAATGTAAAGATTGTCCTGACATTTATGTTAATGGACAAAAAATAAAAAATGTGGAAGAATTTAAGTACTTAGGTGTCACTCTTGATCCAACACTAAATTTCAAAAAGCATATAAAAAGGTTGAGTAATACAATCAAATTTAATCTGGCAAACTATCGATTCATAAGAAACTCTCTTACAGTTGAGGCATCAAACACCTATCTGAATGCTATGATTCTTTCCCATTTTTCCTACTGTATGACAAGTTGGTCTCAAGCAGGTAAAACAACATTGAGACCACTTGAATCATTATATAAAAATGCTCTTAAAATTCATGATAAAAAAACTCGTCAATATCACCACTGCAAAATCTTGGATAAACACAATCTGCTTAATTTTGAAAATCGCATTGTGTATGCTAATGTGCGCTTAATTTTCAAAATCATACACAATGCTGCACCTCCTCCCTTAAGGAACTTTGTGACACTGGGCTCCGAAATGTCAGCACGAGCAACCAGGTCAACAATTAGGGGAGAATGCAGAATCCCACAACGCAGAACTACATTTGGAAAGTCGTCCTTCTCCGCTGTAGGCATTAAACAATGGAACAGTCTCCCAACAGATCTTATAACCAATGGTGATTTCCGGGCTTTCTCCCATCTGACAAAGGTTTGGTTGCTCACGCAGCAGACCTGCACACACCTATAGAATTGTGTAGTGCTAGTAGGATAGGGGTATTTATTTTATTTTTATTTATTTTTATTATTAATTATGTAAGGTAGTGCTTTTCATAAACTTTTTTATTTTGTATCCTATGTATTTATATCATTGTATCTTGTTATCCTTTTAATGTTTAATCCCATGTCTAGACATTATTGTGTTTTATATAGTTCTTACCTGCCCAGGGACTACAGGTGGAAAATAGCAGTTTGCTAAAACCTGGTACAATGCATCTCTCCTCTTGTTCCAAACAAGGTTAATGTTTCTTTTGTACATTGTCCCTGTTCAAATAAAGTTATAATCAATAATCAATTCCTGGGATGGAGGCTAGGTGAGCGTAATTAGCTCTATTGCTACTACCAGCATTTCCTGCTGATACTGTATTAAATATAACAAAAGGCCTCTCGTGGATGTTAGTTTGGTTGTTGGGTAAATAGCCCGTTCGTAAGGCTTGACACCGGTGACCTAACTACAGAGCACGCCAGGTCAGAGCTACATTAGCATTGGGCGTTCGACATCCGAGTGCAGTGTAGCCGTAACATTGGGGGTGCTGAGAGAGATGTAAAAAAACACCTACACACTGAAACAAGACATTTACTCTTAGAAATACCCTGGGATCCACACACACACACACACACACACACACCCCTCAGGCTTAAGCTAAAAGGAGAGTTATTCAACCTATGAGGCAGCAACGGGGCATCTTTCACACTGTTGGTTCCGAATGGGAGCAACACCCATTGTGTGCTAACTGCAAACATCACACTCAAAAGGGCTGGAACATTTTCTCATTACACGTTCAATGCTGCCTATATCGGGGTTGGTATGTATTCTATTCAGGGTATCTGTCTAAAGGGTTGCTGTGTTGAGGGACAGAACAGTAGAAGTTGCCAATACAGTCCTACACCTCTCAGTAAATTGGCATGCCACGATGACAGAGGTGAGAGTAAGAAATCGAAATTTGACTAAAGCATGTCATTGGAGGTACTTTCTATTTGTACTTCTTAAATGACATGAAATGATTTTTCTATTTCACAAAAGTGGTCGAGACAAGCGTTTAAGTGGGACAGCAGCAAAGAGAGATATCCCCCGGTAATGAGCAGGAGACAAGTCTATATTTCAATGAAGGCTTCCCTGCAGTGCTGAGGAATGTACGCAGAATTGAATTTTTACTAAACAGCGTGAATCGGTGGCGTGTCCATTAATACACCAGCTTGATTTTGGAGTCATTTTTTTAAGAGGAAAAAAATTGTCAACAATGTGAAGATCTGCTGCTTTTCCTTTGTCTCACATGACTGTACAATGTATATTGTGTTTTGGGGTTTTTTGCAGCGTTGGACAGTTAAATTATCTTTATCAGTTAAATTCGTCTTTTTCGCATATCCCCCTCTCAAGTTCCCACATTTCGGAAGGGGGTCAGAGCGCAGGGTCAGCCATAGTAACAGCGCCCCTGGAGCAGTTCAGGGTGAAGTGCCTTTGCTCGAGGACACAATGGTAGAGATGGTGGGCACCGTAGATGTAACAGTGTAATACCAGCACCTCCTGTCTGGTGCCGGGGATCGAACCAGCGACCTAATAGTTACTGGTCGTCCCCTCTATCCTCTAGGCCATCTTACCATAACAACACATAAACAGACATTTGATAGCCTGGCAGTGGGGTGCACCTTTGAGGCCTCCTTTGGCAGGTCAAAGGGGATGCGCTGGCGTATCTTGGGGGGCAGCTGGGGGAGGACATCGGCCTTGAGACGGCGGATCATGATCTGGCTAAGACGCTGGTGCAGCTCCTCCAGGTTAGAAGCCCCAGCGACTGTCCCACTGCCTGCGAGACCCAAAGTACCTGAATAGAGAGAGAGAGAGAGAGAGAGAGAGAGAGAGAGAGAGAGAGAAGAGAGAGGAGAGAAGAGAGAGAGAGAGAGAGAGAGAGAGAGAGAAGAGAGAGAAGCAGAACACAAGCATGAAGCTGCGGTGCCTTTTTCTTTAAATACTTTTTTTTTTTTTTTTTTAGAACACAACTGAGTAGGCACAAAAACAAAAGACAAAATAAAATAAACAGCTAACATGGCGTACTCTACTTAACAGTTTTCTAAAAGACTTTGTTTAAACTAAAAAGGTACATGTTAAGCAAAAAAATATATAAAGTCAAAAAAGGTGTCATGAAGGTCACTTCAGCGCTGGTATATAGTCCAGGAAAAAGGCTGCCATATCTGCTTAGATTTCTTATAAAATTCTCTTATTCCAAACCTCAAGGAGCTGCGTTTTAAAAGACATGTCTGCCCTAACTCCCTATGCACACATACTTATTCTACTGTGATATATTTATTTTATTTATTTTTTGCTTTAGGGCACTTTGCAAAAGCAGGAAACTATTTTGTCTAATGGGCCACAGCATCAGATTTATCCTAGAAAACAAAAATTGGAGAAAAAATAAAACTTTCCAGGCCAATTTTTCAAATTCATCAGCCAAAATGACTTTAAGAATAGAACTGGCCCCTCCATATAAACAAGGCTGGTTATCTGCCACATTGGCTGGAAGTCTGTGCACAAACTTCATAAGCCGCTGCCAAAAATGTTCTGCTTTCACACTTTGGAGGGAAGAGAAACTGAGTCTCCCCTTTTAAAAAAGAACATTTCGGCCTTGTTTGGGGATTTGAACCGGCAACTTTTACATCTATTGGGCTGCTGCCATTACCCACAAGCACTTCACTTTTATGTAGATATCGCAAGGCATTTCCGTTTCCCTGTGTGTGTGTGTGTGTGTGTGTGTGTGTGTGCGTATATGTGGCTCAGAAAAGACATTCCCCAGCCACACTCATGTGCTATTAAATACAAAGTATTGTCATTAATGGCGCCCCCCCCCCCTAACTGAGCCGCCCACTTTGATGGACACCCAAAACAATGCTTCTGATTGTTTGTTCGCACATGTGACAGATTGGTTCGCCGGTCGACTGGCAGCCGGTTGGCATTTAAAAACGCTTGGCTACAGGCATGCTCTGGCTCTGACAACAAAACCCCCTTTAAACTGCAGCGCCACCCATATCCACACACAGGTAACAGCCCACCTTATCTCTGCAGACACTTGAAAAGAAGTGAAGAGCAGGTAAGAGCTATTGAAACTATCTGCTAATTACACTGAGATAAAAATGAATAAATAAAAGATGAATGAGAACTGACCCAAATTAAATATGTAAAAGGATATTTTTTTTTTATTTTTTTACATTTCTTGCTGAGCATTAGACGAAAATATCGATACCAATCATGAATGTACGGAAATACATTTATGAGTAAAAATATGCACAACATTATATATTCATTCACATTAGGACTAAGTCAGGCTAGCTATTTACCACCACTAATAACGTATTGTATGTGAGCTCTGTGTGTGTGTGTGTGTTGTGTGTGTTGTGTGTTGTGTTGAGACTTACCTGAAATGGGCATTGCAGTATTGCTTGGAGTAGTCGCTCCAGG
>CM047528.1:1675126-1775126 GCA_026122265.1 Ammodytes dubius | reverse complement strand
AATGTTGAACTCGGAATTAATAATAATCATTTTTTGACTAGCTTTAAAAGTGCAACGAAGAACTTTGAAATATCTCAAATATCTCTCATGTCTCATTTTTGCTCTGATGATCATAAATGACATGTTACAGCAAAACCAGAGACCATCAGTGCAAAGAATGCTATTTTTATATAGTTTTTCTTAATGCCTTTGTCATGGGTCCCTCACCCAGGAACTACAGCTGGCAATGGCATAGTAAAAAACACTACCGCTTTTGTCCAAAGGGGGTGCAAGAATTAACAAAAGTTCCCCGGGCACCTTTAACATGGTTTACTGCGCTTTTTGTCATCAATATTCAATACCACATACAAAAGATTCAAATCCAAGTTATTAGGGGCGTTAACTAGTTTGGACTTCTCTGGACTGTTCTTTCAATGACTCCATGCATTTTTAATACATTTGTAAAAGCCATTTGTATCACTGGTCCCAAACATTCTTCTGTATAAATAATGTATCATTTTCCAGTATGCAAAAAGGCTGTAGTACTGCAGGCTATGAATAATAATGGGACCTTGTTTGCATTGTATGTGGGTGTGTGTGTGTGCTGTAGAACAGTGTGCTACAGTCACACACACACACAGGGCGTTCTGTACAGTATACGTAGATTGATAATTAACATCGTTTCACTTTTCTATTTTTGAACACGATCGACAGTGGTGGTGCAATGGTGGGTTAGCATTTTTATTTTATTTTGAATCAAATAACAATTTTTAACCGAATCAACTGTGTCATTTGGAAACACAAGCTGTTATGAACGTATATGAGCAACAAAGAAGCATTGTAAGAGAGAGTGTAAATGCCCTTATCCGAGCTCTATCATTAGGGCTACAGTGGACACACACACACACACACACACAGTACCTTCTTAATGATACTGTATTGTGTGTCCTCAGAATTGAGACGCGTTGGAAAGCTTTCCCCATTCACAACAGAGTTGCACTTCATCTTCCGCGGCTGAGGCGACGGGAGGGGGGGGAGGAGAAACCGCTGCGATCTACCGCTCCAATATATCACATCTAGAAATGATATAATAAATCATTATGGAGAGGGCTGTGCCTGCTCTGCAAACACTGTTGTCCTGTGAACAGCCCTTCTTATTGTCTCTAAATTCAATAGTGCCCCCCCCCCCCCCCTCGCTGTATGCTTCTTTTTATTACTCGTCTCATTTATTGCCGCGCACTGCCTCTTCATATCAGCCTTGGTAAATGAATTTTTTTTTTTTTGCACCAAAAGATTATTGAAATAAGTCCACAGGAATCCTCCAGGATAAGTGTTGCCGGAGAGAGATAATTTTCATTTTTTTTTTAATATGTAGGATCTGAGTGTAGCAGGCTCTGAAGCAAGTTACCATGGCGATCTACCTGCTATACACCTTTATGCCGCAGCTGAGCCCTCCCCCCCCCCGAAATAACTGCACAGACAACTCATCTTAACCTCACAGGTGTGGGGCTCAAAATGCCTTTCCAAGCGTATTGGTGTTAATTGATTATTGGTTATAATCTGTTGAATATAGTTTTGTATTTTTTTTTAGTTTATTTTGTACCTTTCACTTCATGTTAAAATGTCATTAAAACAGTTCCAAGTATTAGAAAAAAAAAATCCTGACCCCATTAAACTCTAGCCTATTTTTTAGGTTTCTGCTCGAAAATGACATACCCAAAATGAATAGAGCATATCTCTGCCTCTACAAGGTCTATTTGAATAATTGTGGTGTCAGTATGAAGGGAACACTTGTGAAATGTGTTCAGATGTGTAAGTATCAGTAGTTATGTCACTGGCTCAGAGTAAATTAAGTTTGCACACAAGCATAAATGACAGTTTTCATTTTCGCCTAAAAAAAAATCACACTATTTCAATGAATATTTATTTGAAATGATGCTGATGGAGCTAAAACTCTACATCTAAGCATAGCACAAGGTGTTAACATTATCTCTGCAAAGTTTGATCCTCAGAGAGTGAAGCAGAGCAAAATTACAGAGGTTTTAGTACAGACTATACAGGCGGACTCTCCAAAATGGTCATTTTGGCACACTTTGGCACCATCAGTGCCATTTGAAGTTTTTGATGTACTGAACTATATATTTCACTTTTATGTCATTATCTGTGATCATCACATACATTCTCAACAGCAGGCTTATAACTCGGCTGGGGATTGGTCGATTTGGATGATTGACACCTTGTTTTAACCGTAAGAGCCAATAGGTGTTAGGGGAGGTGTCGAAATGTGTAGCCAGACACATGATTGGCTAACAATAAGGAAGCGAAATGACTAGGGCGGCAGTGGCGAAGTGGGTAGGGAGCTCGCCTCTGGTGTGCAGGGTCGGAGGTTCGATCACCCGTCTCCCCGTCACATGTCGAAGTGTCCCTGGGCAAGACACTGAACCCCGAATTGCTCCCGATAGTTAGCTTAGTTAGCTTAGCACCGTAGTGCTAAGCCTACCCTGCGTGGTAGCTGCTGCTATCGGTGTATGAATGTGTGTGTGACTGGGTGAATGTGTACAAAACAATGTAAAGCGCTCCGAGTCTGTGAATAACGGAGATATAGCGCTATACAAGTCCATTTACCATTACACAGCGCGAAACGTACTTCGTTGCATGCTCCCAAAGCAGCTCTATCTGACAAAGACGGCTAGGTGGTGACGTGGGGAGGGGAATGCCAACTGCAGTCACTGACGGGGAAGTTAGCTAAAAAGGACCATATCACTTTCTGAACCTTTAAGTATCCATCCACATCTTGTTACCTCTTCGGGGCGACCCAGGGCAGGGGTACCAGTGAGTAGTATGGCTCGCTTGGAGCTCTGGATGAGAGGAACCAGGATTTTAGTCCGCGCCGAGGTCCTGGTCTTGAGGTAATGGGACTCATCCACCACAACCATGCGGAACTTCTGCCTGCTCAGAGCCTCCACCAGGGGGCGAGCGTCGGTGGTGAGCAGGCCGTAACCCAGCACCGTCACCTTGCTGCTGCTGATACCCCTATAGGGACAAGGACAAGGACATGCACACGCGCGCACAGACACACACACACACACACACACACACACACACACGCACACGCACACGCACACACATTGAGAAAACACTGTATGCAGATCACATGTATATGAAGTACAGTATCTAATGTTGTGCTTTTTCACTGGGAAAAAAATGATACACAATAAAATAGTCTATTAGAGTGAAAGTAAATCTGACTATTTAAAAAAGTCTGTCTAGTCTAAAATGGAAGGCCCACGTACACACCTACACTTACAAATACACTGTCAGGCATCTCCCCTTGTCTAAAATCCACTAGACAAAAATCAATCATTTCCGGAGGGCTGTATTGGAATGTGTATATTTTCTAGGCACCTAGCAGCCCTGACGCAAACACACACAGACAAAGTCGCAAAATAAAAAGAAAGAATCACAGCAGCAACAATCAGCGTGGATCTATCAGAGATCAAAGAAATATCTCAAGAAAGCATCTCCACTTTGATACTTTGCCTTCACACACACACACACAGACACACACACACACACACAGACACACACACACACACACGCAAACTTCCAAGCTGAAATCAACCTAAAGGTGCGATTCACGTTCTACAGAAGCCTTGCATCCCAGTTCACTCATTAACACATCCCTTTCGAGGACACCTTAACCCCCAGAAGGCTTTCACAACCTCTGTGCGCCTCATCTGTGACGTGATGATGTTTTTTTTTATCATTTTCCCCTGCTCTCCAAGTCACAGCTATAAAAAAAGTTTAAATTAAATTAAATAAAATCTTAGAACTAGGGGAAAAGTTGAAGTGATTGTAAAAGTAGCTGTTTTTTTTTCTTCGAATCTTGCAGTTCGACATTAGGGCCAAGATGTAGGGGAGAACGGGGTAATTTGTCACATGGGTTGGATGTCACATTCGTTATATCTCGCCACCAGAGCGCGCTAGCTCTGAAATGTTGATATAAAAAAGGTCCAGAATTGGGATCAGAGGTCACATACATAGACTTCCTTGGAGTTAGACTGCTGCATTTCAGATGAGAGGATGTTTTGTGTTTTTCATGTCAAATTCAAAATATTTTGCTTCTCAGTATTTTTCTTCTAGGCTTTTACACAATGGGTTTATAACAAAACACTTGTTACCCTCAGAAAGTGTGAAGGGTAAACTATAGTTTAGATTGTGGTTAGCAAGCTAATTAGTTGTCAGATGGTTGTTGGCCTTGATGCTAGCAAGAAATTCAAGTTGGGGTTGGTCGTCAAATTTTTTGGGGGGTTGGTTGTCACATGTTATCTCAAGGCTGCAGCCAGAAAAGGAACCCAATAACGAAAGAAATTGTCAAGCTGTATCCTCACTGACACCCCAGAGAAGGAAAGAATAGAGCAGGAAAAGGCAGCTAGCAAGCAAAAGAAAAAAGGGCAACAAAATAAAAAACAACCCAGTGCATCCCAAACTAGACCAGCTGCCAAGGCTACAGAACGTTATGTAGGCCTATTTGTCAACTTGACAATGCAATTAAACATTCAAATTTGGTTCTGCCTCCTTGCCTTCTTTTTAAGATTTTTCCCATTAAGATAACATTGTGACAAACAACCCCATAGTGTATGACAACCGACCCCTTGATGGGGTTGGTTGTCACAATGTGTCAGAGTGTCTTTGATGGTAAATTACTTCTTCATTACAATAAGTTGGAAAAAAAGAGAGACACACATTTCTAGCCAACACCTTAAGCTTCAATTTAATGTAGGAATGGCTATTGACAGATGTTTTGGTGATGAGCAATTCTCACTAGAGTAAAAAGTGTGCCTCCTTACCCCGTTCTCCCCTACAAACACACGCCGCAAAGAACTGAAGTCGATATAAATAAATAGTGTGTGTGTGTGTGTGTGTGTGTGTGTGTGTGTGTGTGTGTGTGTGTGTGTGTGAAAAAGAGGCATATTTCTCCTGCCCAAGCACTTTTCTCCCAGTTCAATATTGCAGACGTGGCTACTTGCTAGTGACATGATTTGCCTGTCAAAACATCATTCCGTGTGCCGGCAACTGTCACCAAGTGGACACACACACACACACACACACACACACACACACACACACACACACACACACACACACACACACACACAAGACACACAAGACACAGCCTCTCTGTCCATCACACAGCCGTACATACACACCTCTTAAATTATTACCATGTAAGTGTGTGGAAGTGTCTTAACAGGGTACGTCAGACAACTTCTCTTAATGTTCAAATAATGGCTGAGATTGGACCATACATGATCCTATGGACTTTTTACTTGCATATCCTTGACATATTCATGAGCGCTAAAGAGAACTTGTATGTACTTTTTGGTCTGCATGTTCCAAGTTGTCAACTAGATAACAGAGAGAATTTTGCCTCAATCAGAAGAATCAGTAATTTGAACAAAAAAGTAATGAAATGGAAAATCAGCATGTTTTTTCTTTGAGTTAGGACTTTTTTGGGGTTCCCAAACTGCAGTGTTAATAAACAGTTTGACAGCACCAAGGCTTTATCGGTTTGCCAATATTAGCCTTTCATTAAGGAATTCAGTTTGCTGATCACATATTTATCGTCTACTCTATTTGGAAATCCGCGCTGAAAACATAAGCCAATGAGACATTTTGACAGACGCATGCAGTTTTTAAAATACAAGTCTTGATTACAAAGAGGTAGAGGATTTTTTATTTATTTTTTAAATGGTCAATATAGAAATTGTCAAGCTTAAAAAGGTGCCCCGAGGAACTTTTCATTTTGTGTTCATTCTTGCACCCCCTTTGGACAAAAGTGGTAGTGTTTTTACTACACCAGCTGTTGTTCCTGGGTGAGTGTACCCATGACAAAGCTATTAAGAAAAACTATATAAAATATCATTCTTTGCACTGATGGTTTCGTTTGCTATTACATGTCATTTATCATCATCAGAGTAAAAATGAGACTGTTTCAGAAATATTTAAAAGTTCCTCGTAGCACCTTTAATGCACACATGCTAAATGTCAAATTTAAAGGGTGCAAAAGTATTATTTTGGCCAGATGGGAGCAACAGAACAACACTGACTTTATCAACTCGTAAATGTGAGAAAACAAACGCATATCTATACATCCCGTAGACAAAACATTAACAACATTAGCATTCATTTAGGGTTCGGGATTATGTCTATCAGAACAATATCTACTGTCCTTTTCTATTGATTTTTTTTTTCCCACCAACCCCCTAAGGGAAATATCCTGCTCTTAAAGGCCCGGACACACCGGCCCGATAATCACCGTCGGAGAGTCTGGAGGGGGCGGGGACACGAATCTGTTTGGTGTGTTCCGTGAAATCGGTCGTCGTAGATGTCGTCGGGCTTCTATTGGATGGCGGGCAGTCTTTCAGTTGGAGCGATTTGATTGGTGGAGGGCTAGCGAATCAGTGAAGCCCGGAAGTGAGGCGGGTAGCACAAACAGCTAACAACAGCTAGCCATTGTTTTAATGTGTTTGTTTGTTTCGTTCAGTGAGTACTCACATGCATCAACCCTTGTTGACTGCTCGACATCATGCTCGACACTCTCTGCTAAAAATGGTGCTCTTTATGGTCCATAAATATAAATACGTATTTCTATCTATGTTTATGGTCTAGAGAGCTGTCCCATCATTTCCGGCTTCCGTATTTTTTTGGGCCGCAATACAGATTAGCGCCGCCTGCTGTTATGGAGACATTACGTCCCGCGCAGAGCGTACAGAAAGTCAGCAGTCGGCTCGGTGTGTTCTTGGCACTTTTTTGGCCGCGACGGGCAGACTGGAACTGCCTGAATCGGCAAACTCCATTTTCGGGTAGTCGGACCGGTGTGTCCTGGTCTTTAGCTGCTGGAGGCTCAGATATGTTCACCAGTTCCTCCCTTACTTTCTTTGTCATTCTACGCCAGCTGATTAATCGAAGCTCTCAATGGAAAAAGTACGGCCGTAAAGACCAAAACAATGAGCAGTGAAAAAATAAACTCTCTGAACCCAGATATTATAAATCATATCAGATATTTCTTTAGGGAGTTGGTGGAGAAACCAATGCAAAAACTAAAAATAATATTGGACTTACATTCATCAGGTGGCCAGACTCACGGCTTCAAATTAATGCTAGTGTTGTTCCAAGGCTGCACTCATTTACTATAGCTCTTCATAAGCAGTAAACCTCCTTTAACCAATTCAAACATATTATCTTAAAATCTGCCACTCTCTTCCTGTAACTGTTTTAATTGGGCTATATTGTACTTTCACTCATTTCATTGTATTTTCAGCCATTCTACATCACTGTCTAAATGTTTAATTGTTTTTCTCTCTTTATCGGTTGTATGAAAATGAATAGGCGATTGTGGCTCAGGTGGTAGAGCGGATCGGCCAATGATCGAAGGGTCGGCCGTTTGATCCCCGCCCTGCCAACCTGTGTCATGGTTGTTGTGTCGTTGGGCAAGACACTTCACCCACCTTGCCTCGTGTGAATGTCGATAGTTAGCCTGCTATCGGTGTATGAATGTGTGTGCGAATGGTAACGTGTGAATAGAAACAGGTCTCCCTTAAAAAAAGAGTCTTCGATCACAATGGGATTTACCTGTATAAATAAAGGTTAGAAAAACAAAAAAATGTGGAGTCATTGGCTAAAGGTGGTGTTACTACCTACATTGTGTGACTCTTGGCCTCCACTAGGTTGATGTCTCCTGGTTGCAGGTCGGGGATCCACCTCTCTAGCTCTTCGATCCAGGGATACTTGAGGGATGAGGGCACCACCACCAGCAGAGGCCACTCCTGCTTATAGGCGCACGCCACCGCGATAGCCTGCACCGTCTTCCCAAGCCCCATCTGAACCCACCCAATAAAACACACACCGAAAAGCAGAACAATTTAAAACAGATATGGCAGCCTTTCCTGGACTATATAACAGCGCTGAAGTGACCTTCATGACACCTTTTTGACTTTTTTGTTTAACATTTACCTTTAGTTTAAAAACAATGTCTTTAGAAACCTAGTAGAGTATCGCCGTGTTAGTTGTTGATTTTAGTTTGTCTTTTGTTAGTGTGTTCACTTTTGCAATTGTGTGTTTGTGTTCTTATAAAAAATAAAATAAAAAAATAAAAACAACTCACTGTCAAAGGGGTAGAGTAGGGAGGGAGGTGTGGGGGGGGGGGGGGGGTAAACAATTCAATCGCGCAGCTGGCTCCACGGTAAATTGCATATGACGGCCGAGCTGATGTGAGGCCCAAGAGTAATAAGGTCTCGGAATGATTCTCGTGTCAAAACGGATTAGACCCACGGGAGTGTCGCGTGGGGCTTGACAAATTCATTTGGAAGGCAATGCAGCGAAAGTCACCAGGTTTATTTTATTTTGTTGGAAGGGGGGAAATAGATTTTCTCTGAGACAGTGTGGTTGTGTTCTTACCTCATCAGCAATCATACATCTGTAAAAAGAAAAGAAAAACTTTATCAGGTGAGCTTCAAGACACAAGAATTGCTTTGTTATGCTGAACAGCACGCAATGAGACCTGTTTGCTGTAGAAAAAAAGGGCAGTGTCCATAGAGTATTAAGACAACAGCAACTGCAGAATGCGGGTTCCTTTTTGCTCAAGGGCACCCCAGTAGTGTTTTTCTTCAGTTTGCCCTTGTCTAGATATTCCCTGGCTGATCCAAGGGCTTGTACCAAAACCCCTCCTGTCACAACCCCACTTCTCAAACCTTTCTGGCAACGGAAAAGTGAACAACAGACAGACAGACAGACAGACAGACAGACAGACAGACAGACAGACAGACAGACACAAACACACAGTCAGTTCAGACTCAGCTGCTTCTGGACGTGTTACAAATATGTCAGTTGCAATATCGGTCTGCAACCGGGACTGTGTTCCCGTTCGAGAGCTGTTGTTCGCTGTGTTTCGGGTTCATTCAATTCCAAAAAAGCCAGGCGTCAACTATCAAATCTTATGGTAAATGGTAAATGGACTTGACTTATATAGCGCCTTCTAGCCGATTTTCTCAGCGCCAAAGCGCTTTACATATCTTACCACATTTCCCATTCATACACACACTCATACACCGATGGCAGTAGCTGCCATGCAAGGCGCTCTCTGAACCATCGGGAGCAATTTGGGGTTCAGTGTCTTGCTCAGGGACAATTCGACATGTGGTGGGTAGGCGGGGGATCGAACCTCCGACCCTGCACTCCAGAGGCAATCTCCCTACCACTTCGCCACTGCCGCCATTTTGTTTTCAATCATGCATTATTATTACATATCCCAAAGAGATGCAATGTTGTCAAACTGTAACATGCTGTTCTTCCATCATAGCTGTTGAGGTCAAGAAGTTAAGTATTCATGTTAAGTTGAACCTATCATTCATACTCTGGAACACATAATGTAGCCAGATTTCCATTACATATCGATTATCCTTTATTTATGCAGTAGGGTCATGGGTTGTTAATGAACTTTAACAATTAGCACTTTCCCAGTCCACAGTGCGATATCCCAAACGACTGCTGTCAACAGATCTATTATAAAAAGCAGTGAGCTTATTTTAATACGAAACTGCGCTGGTGGTTTTAAAGGCCAGGACACACCAGTCCGACTTGTTTCTACTTGTTCCGACTACGCAAAAAATGGGGTCGGCCGTTTCAGGAAGCTCCAGGCTTCCCGTCGCGGCCAGAGAACACACCAAACTGACTGCTGACTTTCCGTACGCTCTGTTGCTTGCGCGGGACGTAATGTCTCCATAACAGCAGGCGGCGCTAATCTGTATTGTGGCCCGAAAAAATACGAAAGCCGGAAATGATGGGACAACTCTCTAGAGCATAAACATAGATAGAAATACGTATTTATATTTATGGACCATAAGAGCACAATTTTTAGCAGAGAGTGTCGAGCATGGTGTCGAGCAGTCAACAAGGGTTGATGCATGTGAGTACTCTCAAAACGAAACGAACAAACACATTAAAACGATGGCTAGCTGTTGTTAGCTGTTTGTGCTACCCGCCTCACTTCCGGGCTTCACTGATTCGCTAGCCCTCCACCAATCAAATTGCTCCAAATGAAAGACGGTCGGCCAGCCTGTCGCCGCCGATTGAACATGTTCAATCGGCGGCGACAGGCTCAAAACAAGCCCGACGACCTCTACGTCGGCCGACGTTACGGCACACACCAAACAGATTCGTCTCCCGACCCCCTATCGACTCTACGACGGCGATTTTCGGGCTGGTGTGTCCTGGCCTTAACACATGCTGTGGCCAATGCGGTCTTGACTTATTTTTCACCTTTCGTGGCTGCTGTTTGCTACGTTTTAGCAGCCATATAACAGCCACTTTAACACCATACATTACAAAAGGAACAATGGAGGGCGTGTCTGTATGCCTCAGCTAGAAGTTGTACTAAAGAATAAAAAGGTGCGTTTAGAATCCACCCCTTGGTTCTTTCAGCCGGGTGGGTTTGGGGCCTATTGTCATGAACCTGGTCTATTCATAAAAGGCTTTCCAACGTGGTGTCAGAGCAAACAGTACAACGGAGCAGCTCTGAATACCTCAGACACACAGACTCTCATTATTCTTCATCCTCCCTTCCCTCTCCTCCTCCTCCCTGCCGCATCTCCGCCCCATTTCTCTCTTTCAGCTGAGGAACATGATTAATGTGCACCTTGCCACCGGTGGTATTTCTAATTGCCAGCACACCGGCCCAGTCAGCGCAATACGCACACGCACACACACACACACTCACACACACACACCCAGGATGTGTGTGAAAAATGCACACAAAAGAAAAGATATGCAAAAATACACAATACGTAGATGCGTGAAACGTCTGCTCGCGCACACACACACACGCACACCAACAGACAGTATATGTGCTAACGCATACACCCACCCACCCACACACACACACACACACCTACACTCACACACAGGGGAAGGAGTGTGCGGCTGGGGCAGGTGTTTGCCATTTCTCAACACATTAATCATCCTCCTTTAAATAACCCGAGTGTCGTCTTTGACGGGTTGGTAGACTGGCGCGGATGCTGCGGTTGCTGTTGCCTGACAACGGCACGGCCCCCGTTTCCACCGTTATCTATGAAGCCCACACGCCCCAAAAGTGTCAGTGAAAGCCCCCCGCCCCCCCGCCCCCCTTCCTCCCAGGGCTGGCTACTATGAGTTGATGGCTTTGACCTCTGCATGCTCATGTGTTGTGTGGCCCACTGTCTCTCACCCCAATCATCCAGGACTGGACCTGCGCGACGCAAAAAAAAAATAAACTAAGGTTGGACAGAGCACAAAAAGTCTGACTGGAAAGGTGACATGGATGGATCTCATATGAGCTTAAAAAGGTTCCCCCGAGGACCTTCCAGTTTGTGTTCATTCTTGCACCCCCTTTGGACAAAAAGCGGTAGTGGTTTTACTATGCCAGC
Organism: Ammodytes dubius; assembly: GCA_026122265.1. Taxonomy (NCBI): domain Eukaryota; kingdom Metazoa; phylum Chordata; class Actinopteri; order Uranoscopiformes; family Ammodytidae; genus Ammodytes; species Ammodytes dubius. The sequence continues at coordinate 1,763,685 of CM047528.1, read as the reverse complement.
AGCTGTAGTTTCTGGGCGAGCGTACCCCATGACGAAGGCATAGAGAAAAACTATATAAAACATAGCATTATTTGCACTGAGGGTCTCGTTTGCTGTTACATGTAAATTATGATCATCAGTCATTTTTTTTTTACCGTTTCAGAAATATTTAACAAGTTCCTTGTAACGCCTTTAAAAATCATATCTAAATACCCTTTCGGGGGAAAGTTTTTTTCTACTTGCAGGCGATGAAGGAGCATGTTCCAAAAAGTGTGTATTAAAAAGGAAAAGTTCAAACCCTGGCTATATGGGGCATACACAACTACTGTCTCTCTTACAACAGTTACAAGTCCCCCCCCCCCCCCCCCCCCGCCTAACTTTTCCTCATATGCCTTCCGCGACACCCAGATCTATCTATCAAAAGAGCTGTTCCTTGTTTTTCCCCCAAGGGTAACATTTCCATATCAGAACAGAGGAAATAAACCGTAGCTAATGGCTGCCGGTTGTTATAGAAAAAGGCGTAGCGGTTTCCACCACTACAGGTGGGGAGCTCCGAGACAATTTAGCATTCCAGAGAAGAAGTACAGATGAATTCCTCTGCAATTAAAGCTGGGGTATGTGATTTCTGATTGGCCAAAGTTAACATGAGCTGTAAACTTTGACCAATCAGGGCGAGGGTCCGATTCTCTGTTCTTATTGGCTGTTGGGACTGTCCATTCACTTTGGCACGACTTTGTTGGTGTAGAGCAAGTCAGGGAGGGACCAAAGGGGAGGGACCAAAGAGAACAAGTGGAGCGGTTGACGTATTTGGATTCGAATCTCTATCCCAACTGCCATTTTCTCCCCAAATCCTCCACCCCAGCTTTAATACACTACACAGTTCATTTCAGTACTCAGAAGTTTTGGCTATACAGTCTTACTTTGTTGAGGTTGAGCAGTAGCTTATTGTAGCTAATGTTAGCACACTTAAGCAAATTTAATTATCAGTTATACATCGATATATCTATTCGAAGTATGCTTACGTTAGCAAACATTAGCCACCATAAGACCAAGTAGTGTTGTAGCAGCAAATAAAACCTGTGTTAAATTGAGTAATGGTGCGTTTTCAAGCTGATGAATTTAACGTAATGTACAAGAGAGATGGATGAATGTATTTTGTGTTTGGCTCTAATGACTCTGAAGACTTTACTTACTAGAAATAATAAACTAAAGTACGCATATTTTTATGGTTAAAGTACTCTTTAAGAGTGTTTCCTTAGCGGTATAATTCTTCTCTCCGACACACAAACTGACCCAGCAGGCCAATAAGTCTATTTATCATGCGTAGTCTCTATGCTGTGTTCCTATTCAAACCAAACCACCTCTTCAAAGTCGCCTATTAAGGCTACCGGTTATTGATGGCGAGCTAACTTCCCATTCTTCAAGCTGTTTAATAGAATGTATCTAGCTGTAAGTGACAGCCGCGGAGCATTCCATACCGACGCGTGTGCTGAATCGCCTTTTGTCTGCATTAAAGGGCCACTACGCCGAATTCACACATGACGATGGGATACGTTTATTAGTCTTGAGGAGTACTGCTGGGTTGGAAAACTGTTTGGTAACGTCCTTTGTGGCTATTCGAAAATAAAAACCCAACCCCATATGATGTCACAGCGTTGGCTCGCTGACTACTAACAGAAAAAGCCTGTATTAGAAAACTGGGTGCACTGACTTTTGAAAAGACGCTGGGAATTTTGCAGGCAGTTTGTATTTAAAATACACGATCATGTTGCATTATCTGGATCCTAGTCCAGAGTTGTATGAACTTAAAGGAATACTTCACCCATACGGAACCAGCGTTCTATCATCATAAAAATAACTATTATAATATGATGAATGAGGTTTTTCTTCCCTCAGTCTCCTCAGTCTTCCTTGGCCCAGCTGTCCTGCTAATCCTAGCCCTTACTGTGATGTCACAAGAAGGAAAATGTAGGTTAGACAGTGAGACCATAAAACACTCTTTCTGCCTTTTCTCAGGCTAGGATGAACCAATTTAAAAACATTTTGCACACTTATACTACATAGGATCTCAGAATTCAATACACCTTCATATTCCAACCGGTGAAGTAGGCCTTTAACCAACACTAGACACTCAAAAGTATGGATATCTTGCTCTCTGCTGCCTTGCTTTTTCATTTGCTACTTATTTAACTGTACGTTTATAAGATTTAAGAGAAATGCAGACTTGAAACCAAGTTCGCAGGGAATTTTATATTATGGCATCTGGGTCCCTTAAAAAGTCGACGGTTGTCGTACTCAATTTATCTTCAGCAGGGACTGAGCTCAAATTGCACTCTGCTGGCACTGCGACTCCCAATGTGCTGTAGAATGGCCAAAATGATTTTATATGGGAGCACTCTATATTATGAACGATACTTAAAGGCCAGAAACAAATACATCAGACGTGTTTGTGTTGAGCGGACAAACTCCCTTCCCTTGGAATTGACTATGGGGTAATTTGACCATCACACGGGGAGAGACACAACACAAGGCTGCTTTATCGATCTGCTCTTGCAACAGTGGAGCGGGCCTTATTCAATAAAAGCACAGACAGTCACTTACAATAATATTTGGGAGAGACATATACAGTGCATCACATGGCTGGCTTTAAGCCTAAGTCAACACCTTAATGGAAGTGACCAAGGGGTCTTCTATGGAAGTACTTTTGCTGAAAATTGATTGGTGTTTGTGTGTGTGTGTGGTGTGTGTGTGTGTGTTGATGTGTGTGTGTGTGTGTGTGTGTGTGTGTGTGTGTGTGTGTTGTGTTGTTGGATGCCACGCACTACTGCACTTTTACAGATGTACCTTCCTGTTTCAGAATAGATGAATATAATACATATGTCAGCACCACTCAATGGCACACTTTCTGCCCAACTTCCCAAAACAACACAATCAATGGGTCACATCAATCACATCTCATGGGTTTTTATGGTCGCGCCGTACCCCAACTCTCCCACATTATCCCTCATATAACTCCATAAAAAAAATGGCTCGCCCTCCCACGCAGGCTTGACGCAAGCGGCTCCACCAGTTATTTGAATTGCAACAAGCGTCTGATGGTTTCGGTTCGGTACCCTTGATGCTCTGGATGTGTAGGGAAAAAAAAACTATAAAAAGACACAATGCCTGTGAGATTTTTTAAAAAGGAGAAATCCACCCACGGAACCTCCCACGCCGTTAGATATCCAACATCAATATCTGACGCTGGGTGCATTTCAGGAGGGATTTTATAACACCGGGCTGCCATTTATTTCTTCTTTATCCATCAACCTACATCACCCCCCCCCCCCCCCCCCCCCCCCCCCCCCCGAATTGTTATACTCCTGCAGCAGCTGCGTTGCATTTTGGTCTATTTAGGCTGAAGTAGGTAGAAATATGGTTGTATCTGCCTTTTCTACAATTCTTTTCTGTCCGAGTATCGTCGGACAAAACCAGACTGCTGCTCTAATTCAAGGCTCTTTCCAAGGATATCTAATAAACAAACAGTGTGCCGGAAGCACATAGAAAGATGACTGTCAATACAAGTACATTTTAAGCTTCTAGTCAGCTCTATTGTCTGTCTGCGTGTGACTGCACACACTTATGTGGATAAATATGTTTACACACTTATATAAAAGAATGTACCATAGTTGTACAAGCGGGCATTAAAATGCTGCCAAGATAAGCATTTTGAGTTAGCCATTAGATATTACAAATTGTCAGTGAGTATAAAGGTTTTCAATGTCACGGTGAAGTTGTTTTTATGACATATAGTTGCAGAAAGATAGTTGTTCTAAATGATGTATAACTAACTAGCCTGGATATCAAAGGTTGTCTCAGTGTTCGTTCCCTCCTCCGCAATACAATATTCTGTGCGTGCATCTTCTCCCTCTCTTTGTCACATTGATGCCAATTGACTAAGGATACTGTCCACACTGTACAGCGAGAGCCAATTGACTCCCGAACCCCTGGGCTGTGTAACAAAGCAAGAGCCTCCCAGTGTTCCGTGATCAATACGGGGCCCGCTCGGAAGAACAGGCTCCCCATGTACTGACCTTACCCACAACCCCACTGTACATCGACTGGTCTGGGGAGGAAGAAATAGGAAAGACAGGGCCTGTTCCAACAGCTAATGCACAACACGCGACACTTACAGTCTTAAGGGCAACTGAGACACTCCCATGGGTTGGTCTTTTTTTTAAAGGTTCATATGTAACTTTGGCTGTGTCAGAGAAGTGGGCATTTTTTTCTAAAATATATTCTCCCAACTGAATAAACAAACTTTCCGCACGGGGAAAATTGGATCCCAGGATTGGAACACTGTTTGAAGTTGGAAAGCTTCCTGAAAAGTTACCTTTTCACTGTTGTTATTGACAGCATCAGGGCCCACAGTTTGGTTTACAAACACATTCTAGTCAGTTTGGTAAATTTGGGGGTCACAATTATTTATTTACGATGATAAACAGGATTCAATACTTAGAATTACATGTAGTTAGTATGTGAGGTGAAGTAACTGCAGGCTCTGCAAATGTAAACGAACCCACACCCTCACAAAGTGCATAGTGCACCTTTCATTTGTTTTCAAAGATCCAATCTGGATTCTATGTAACCTTTGAGAATACATTCACTTTGCTTCTTGTCTTTTTACTTGCTTCTCGTGAGCCATTATTATCACATATTGTAGCTTGGTTGGGAGTCAGAGTTTTGGTGCTGCCTATTAAAGCTATGTCAGGAAAATTAAATGATCTATGTAAATATGCCTTTTTTCTACTAAGACTCAAACTAAATCTCAAACTGATGCAGCAATGGAGAGAAAATGTTCTATACTACAGACAAACAAAATGATGCTGTCGTATTGGACAAAAGCACAAACATCCTCATGTACAGAAAGTGAAAAAGAAAAAGTTACAAGTGTGGCTTTAGGTGTACATTTGCGAAACACATTGCCCCTTTCCTGCGCTTGGCGAGGACGTGTGTGTGTGTGTGTGTGTGTGTGTGTGTGTGAAGCTTCCACAAGGCGCCACTTGAATTCTTCTATGAAATGGATTCGAAAGCGTCTTCCCGGCAATAAATCAATATTTACACACTGAGAAGAAGGTACGACTGCAAATACAGAAAGGCATAAGATCGGAGGGGGGATTACCCTCTTCTACCAAATGAACTACTCACCTGCAGTGTATAATTAGTTGACTTTTCCCCCTGTCATGTTATTACCTTATTACTCATTTTCAATAAGCAAGCTGACCTTTATATTGTAGATAGTTTTTGAAATCATTTAAATAACTGGATTTACAAGAGTTGCTCCGATGTGAGAGTATATCTATCTAAATATATATTTTTTACATTATTAACTAGACTTTTTTTTATGATTTTTTTAAAGATTATATTGGATAGTACAGAGCTTGAAATGGGAGACAGAGAGAGAGTGGGGGGGACATGCAGTAAAGGTCCACGGGTCGGATTTGAACCCGCGACCACTGCAACGCAGGCCTGGAGCCGATATGGTAGCACTCTATCCACTACGCCACCGACCGGAGCGCCCCTAACTTGACTATTTTAATACACCAGAAAGCTGTCATGTAACTGACTTAAGTAGAGAGACACTGCTTACCGTCCATTCCTAGACAAAGCAAACTCCACTCCCTCCCTTTGGAAAGGCATCAGGCGCTGCAGGAGCTTGGGAGGAAGGCCTGACAGTTGCTGTGACCATCTTGTGTCACAGCAAGAGGTCTGTGGGCCATTATCATCCATTTCCATTAGCAAGTCCTCATCACTTTCTCCATCAGCGCTCATTCCAGCCTGCCTTTGATATTCTGCACAGGAATAAAAAATAAATCAAAAAACATAGTTAAAATGAGATCTGAAAGTGTAGTAAGCTAAGATTTGAAGCCTCTATTAGTTATTAAAGAGGCCCCTTTTGTTTGATAATTTGATTGCTGATTTAAACCCTGTTTTTTTGCATAGACGGTGAGAAGCTTTTCCTTTTGCTGCCTGCTAGCACTGAGAGGAGCAGCCATTAGAGGCCAGGTGGTGGCACAGCACAGTGGACAATAGAAGTCAGAATTTCAGATGAGATGGTGAAATTGGCCTATCTCAGCCACCCACACAGTTTTTTCTTGTGTTGTTTGTGTATTGCCTCACCTGGCACTGTCCTGTCCAACCCAGGGCAGACATTTTGTGCCTCCACATGTAATTACAGTCATCACACCCCCACAGGATCATTAGTGTGTCTACGAAAAGTAACAGCCTCCCAATATGGACAGTGTGAGCAAGCTGTGTCTACAGTCAATGGAGAAAGGTCATACAGTTTATGTATGTTTATTATTATGTGGGCTAATAATCGGTTGGAAGTACATGAGTAAACCTATTATTCTTCTGCTATTTAGTTTACCTTATCATCTTATTAACCATATATTCTTGCAGTCCTACACCTTGGCCCCTGATGGTCTATTTATTGATCTGTCATTTTGATAATATTTTGGAAGTTGTTTGTGTGATTGTGGAGGGGATAAGCTTCAAATGTATTGCCCTTATTGGGACCAATACAATTGTCTAATGAAATTGAATGCAATGTAATCTGATGCAACCTTATTTTCACTTTATATATTGAAACCTTTAAGACATGTGTGTTGAATCTTCTCTATAATAACAGATGTGTGCTCCTTGAGACGTTGACGCATATTTTGTAATGTTGACAACCACACATATAATTCAAGTGCAAAACAGCAATGGGTGTAATGCAAGGCACGATATCTTACAGTATGTGTAAGGCATTAAAGCTATTATGCAGTTATACGTCCACGTTTAGCAGAAGTTGAAGCTAAAGTTATGTATTGAATTTCAAAATATTCAGTCGAGCTGACAGAGGAAATGGATGGGACAAGGTGGAAGCTAGGTTATAGCCCGATACAAATTAAATGAACAATGACATTTGCAAATAACACATTTTGAGTACATACTACCGTATGCAAGTTGGGGCGAAGCTATGGCATCTTTAGCTAGATCTAGCCATACAGGCCGGAAGTACGGAGGCTTGCCTACAAAAATAAAAGCACGACACATGTGGATTGTGGATCAAGAATGATGCGGTTGACAGTGGTACTTTACAAACCCTATACATGTAAAACTTCCAAGCGAACATAAATACTAATTTGAACGTTTGTTAACTTATGTTACATTAGGCCTATAGTAGTTTGTTCTTTATAAGCAGAACCTTCACAGACACAGCGTTGCTATGGTATTGTGACTCAGGAGTTGCACTCAAAACATACGTGTGAAATAGTGGCATTAACAAAGCAAAAATAAGAAGAAAACAGCACTATTAGTGTGCATAAAGGATCATAAGGATGGATTGCCTACCCGTTGAGAAAGTGGGGATGAAGCGCCTCGAACAAGTTGCTTTTGAAACAGCAGACTGACGTAAAACATTGAAAAGTTTCGCGGCAAATTCTAGGTTCACTCGGTTTAAATCACTGGGCAGCCGCAGCTTGTAGTCGTAAGTGAATATCAATTCCAAGGCAACTTTCTGTGACCGTATGACTTAATTCAAACACAATTCATCTAGAAGTACGGTCTACCAGGTACACATAGTTTACATCAGTAGTATTGGATATGTGAGACACTGCACGCTATTGTCTAATAAAGGCAAGCGCGTTCATGCTTGCTGAAATAACGCAAAAGATAACCCAGAGACGTTGATACCCGACATAGGCTATTTTCAACACCCTTTACGACGTTCGGAGCGAGCCAAGCGCGAGGGGCTGACGCAGTGTGTAGTATGGACTCCCCGGCTCTCCGTCACTCCGCCGCAAACACTACGCTGCTGCTTCACCCTCGGTAGAGACCACTACGGCTGTGCTCCGATTGTAAACCAAAGCGGTAAGCCAACGTTAGCTACCTGCACTATCAAGCCCGAGTGTTGTTTACGGCTCACAAAGATAATGTTCACCTGAGAGATGTAATCATGTAACACGAGCTAGTTAGCAGCAAACGTTCTACTCTTTGCTAGTGCGTGACAGCGCAGGGCGAGCGCCGCGGTGTACAAGCTCAAGCGTTAGCCACGGAGCCAGGTAATAATCGTTAGCTTAGCCCCGAAAACGACCCGACGCCAAATGTGACTCTCAATGCTAGTTTGCTTTACGGTAAAAGTAAACACCTAACAAGCTATTCCCGTGACCAAACGGTATGTGGACATACTTAAATTCGGCGTCAGCCTGAAGAATAACAAACCTACGGTCGTTTAAAAATACAGCTTTATTCAATAACTTTCAGGCCTGGTTTGGCTGTTTCTCCCCCGGTTAATGCGGCAACGGACCGCGAGTACTAAGGTTTACTGTTAACTGAGCTTCCAACTTAATAATGTCGCTGCTTATTTCTCAATGTCTCATCGGCCGAATTGTAGTGAAATGTACCAACAATCAAATGTAATTGTCACATAGTTGTCGAAGGGTTGTAGGTGTTGCCGATACAGGGGAAACATTAAAATTGCCACTTCTGTAATGGAGTCTGGTGGTACGGACTCGCCGTGGCAGAGCGAGCAGCTATAATTACTATCGAAGACTGGCGTTTAAGTTAGTGCTCTAAATGATTAATCAAAACCAATGCATTTACCTTATATTCAGTCTTCACCTGCTTCCTTCAAAATGTCTCTGTTTTAAATACATGCTTGGAGATGTGACATTTTCTCGCTCGATGGGAGCGCAGCACAGTCAAGACAAGGACAAGCAATTAATCAAGCCCACGTATTAATAAATGACACCAAGTGTCCGAAATACAGGAGAACCTAAGCCAGAAGGTTAAGCAAATAAGGGCAGAGGGGGTTAATTGTTGTATTTGGAGTGTCGAATACAATCTATTAACGCCAATCACTGTCGGTGTAATAACTCCTTTTGTAACATATGAATATACATTATCCGTTATTTAAACAGGTAGTCACATTGAGATGGAGATTCTTTTTTTTGCAAGGAGACCTGTGTACAATACAAGATGAAAAGAAATGCATACTGAATCAACTAAATTTGACACACGCACTACATCATGAATGAATGAGGCAGTGTAGCTTCTACAAGGAGAATCCCATGTTTTCATGTTGACTGTTGTCAAAAAGATATCAAGGGGGTTACTTTTGGTTTCCTATTCAGTTGATAACCTATACCCACTTGAATCCCGATGCACACTAACCCCACCAGTTATCTCCTCTTGGTAGACATGGACATAGAAGATGGCTATGAAACGCGCACAAGGCACCAGTGAGTGTGTGAGCATCACTATGGTATAATTTTTCATGAAGGTGCCAGGTGGGTGGAGAGTGGGGTGCTGGTTCAATTGCTCCGAGGTTTGCTGCTGTATCCCCTAGTGCGGAGATGATGTGTTCATCGTTATAGGAGGGGGGACGGGGGGGGGAGGAGGCTACCGGCACCTGGGCTGTCCAACAATATGTGCTACATATGTTTGCCTGCTGTGCGTGTTCACCTCACCCTATCCATTTTGGGGAATTGTGAGCGTAATTAGTCCTTGTGTTGTGTGTGTGTGTGTGTGTGTGTGTGTGTGTGTGTGTGTGTGTGTGTGTGTGTGTGTGTGTACTAATTCAGAAGTCCTCAATCAAAGACTGCGTGTGTTAAGAGGGGATATGGCTACTGCAGCTAAATATCAGCATCTGATTTTACCTGCTGTCTGAGAAAAAGTGTCAGGCTCAGGGAAGGTATATACGCTAAAATCTTTGCTCAAATGCTGCTCTCTTGTGATTGTGTGCACACAGCCAGCCAGCCAGCCAAGGCTTAAAATAAATTCCAGTAATTGTTTCACCTGTGCTTTGTCAGGTCGAAGAAGCAGTCGCGCCGGTGTTGACCATTCGTTATGCAGGGTTTTTTTTTTTTTCTGGTGGGGAGCGGTGTATTTTGGAGCTGATGACATTATCACAGATCGAGGTTGAGCATGCCGTGTAATAGCTTTTCTACAGAGCTGTGGACCGATGAATAAATAATGCTTCGACTTGCCCTCTAGGGGAGGAGGGGGAAATCTCTCCTTCCTATAATATTTGGTCTGGTGGGCCATTAAATATTTAATCCTCCCCATCCATAAATTGTTTGTTCAATTGGTGACCTTTTTTTTTTTCTCTCGCTGGGATTAAGGAAGCCCGTTAATACATTCTTCAGAGAGCGCGGGCATAACGAATGGCACAATTATGAGGCAGGATTGGATGGGAATCGGTTGTCGCAGCCTGGTGTCGGTTGCTAAGTGACAGCAGGAACTTTTTCCGCCCACTGTGTTTGCTGTTAAAAGTCTGTGTGAGTGAGTGACTGAAAAGGACAAAAACAATGGCATTACGGCGCCGCGGTGTAGACTAGTGCACACTGGACCTGTTCCCTGACTTCCCCGTGTCTTTTTTTGACGAGCCTGTCAGTCACTTAGTGATTTCAAATAAAGCACATTAGCTTCATTATCACACCTATTCAAATGTATTTCCATTGGTGTGGATAAGGAAAGCAAATACGTCATTAATTTTATCTGAAATAAACAAGGCAAAATGAGTGCCGGTGGAGGCTATGACTCTTATTGTTTTTCCCATTAACTCGTCTAAAATCAAGAAAGAAAAGCAGATTTATATGAAACAGGGGAGCTGCTCTCATTCCTCATGCAGTCAATGTATTGTTTTCTAGTGCCGATCCTCCCAGTAAGCTTATCTATGATTTGCTTAAAGCTGAATGTTTTATTTCAGTAATGGGTGGTGTGTTTCAGGTGGTGTGTGTCTCTCTCTCTCTCTCTCTCTCTCTCTCTCTCTCTCTCTCTCTCTCTCTCTCTCTGCTTCTCTCCTCTCTCTCTCTCCTCTCTCTCCCCTCTCTCTCTCTCTCTCTCTCTCTTAGTCAGTGGGATTAGCCGTAGCCTTCTCTTCTCGTGTGCAAAGCGGAGGGTGCCAGCTTTTTAATGGGACGGTAGCCCAGTGAACAGCTCGGCCCTCTCGGCGGCCAGCGCCTCCCCATCGACTCTCCACCTGCTCTTTTTTCGAGCACCTATAGCTGGCCCATCCCGTTCCCCCTCTTCCTCTCATCCTCCCATCCTCCCTGCAGCTTGTCTTCTCTCTTTGTCGTTTTCTGTCTTTTCTCACCCTCCTCCGTGCTCCTTTCTTCGCCTTTTTTTTCCTCCTCTTTTTTACCAGCGCTCTGCCTCCCACCCTTCATATCTCTCCTCTTCCCCTCTTTCCTCTTCCATCTATCCCATGTCCCTGGCTGCCCTCTCTCCTCCTCCCCTATCCTAAAGCAGAGTAGCTAATGAAGAGCCCCATTTAGCCGCTGACTTTGGTTCAGTCGCTGCTGCTCCGGCCCGGCCTCGGCCCTGCCGTGACTGGCTGTCAAGGCTGTGACATCACACGGGGGCCAGCTGTTGATTTGGCACTGTCTCCAAGGCTGGCTGGCTTGATGGGTTGTGGCAGGTAGACTTGTGCTCGCGCAGCACTCTCCCTCCCCTCCCTCTCTCTCTCCTCTCTCTCTCTCTCTTTTGTGACACCCACTCTCCCTCGCCCTCTCCTTTTACACTCCCCTCTCCGCCGCGCTGCACTCTCACTCAGTGGAGGGAGCGAACAAGGAGGCAGCAGCCAGGCAGCAGCTGCCGAGGAGGCGACTCCAGCCTCCTCTCCAGCAGACACTGTGCCTGGCCGTACAATGGAAGCTAAGCGGTCGAGTGGCAGAGGGGATGGAGGGCAGAGCTGCCGGCCAGGTAGGTCCTGTGCAGCCTCAAGCCGCTCTCTGGGCATCAGCCTCTCATGCTCTGGTTCTTTAATTGATTTTTATTTTTATTTATTTTTTGTAGTTGTTCATTTTTTTCATTCAGATTCTTCAACATTGTCTTTGTCATGAGCCTTGGATGCTGTTGATTCTCTGTTATGAGGTGAACGCAGGTTGTATTATAAAATGCAGTTTGCACCAGTGTCATTGTATCATGTCTGTAGTATAGTGTGCAGTCTCTTCTCTTGTCTAGTTAAACTGAGCACAGTGTCAGATCGCTGTGCTGTCGGTGGTGGTGCCGTGTGGCTCAACGAGACCCGTTTGCCAGTCTCTGCTTCTGCTTTTCATTACGAGGATAATTACCCCAGATCAGCCAATAAGAGGCTTTCGCTCTCGCATTGTTTCCCCCCCCCCCTCCCCTCTAGCCGGGTTCACTCACGCTCCCTCTCCCTGTTTCTTCCGCAGGTGTTGTCTGCAAATGGACTTTTAATGACTCTGGGCTGGACTTTTTCTTTTGAGTTATGCTCCTCTCACAGGGCTCCATAGATCTGCAAACTGCTCGACTTGCATGTTGGTTTCTCTCTTGTGTTTATTGTTTTTCCCTCCTCCTAATTGCCTAGATTGATATTCCCTGGGATCTCCCCTATGGGATGGGTAATGGATTACCTAGATGTCTCTGCTGTGGATTTAATGTATTATTGCCGGCTGACTGCGCCTGTGTGCTGCGTTGTGCCACACCTGCTCACACCACCTTATGCGACCTGGAGGCAGAGACAGCGGCGCAATTAGAGCCTCATTTGTGCCCGTTTGTGTGTTTTTTTTCTCTGAGCTTTAACAGGCAGTTTCTCAGTTTTGACACTGCAACAGTCGCCTTGCAATCGACGGCAAGCAGTGTATGAAAAGTGATATCATTTCATAAGCTTTGCACTAATCGTTTTCTGCTCCTACTAAATAGCTCCCCCTCCATGTAAGCGCTTTTCCTTGCTTTTGCAATTATCAGAAATGGGTTAGAAAACGGGAGATTAGTTACTCAGTTTAGCAAAAACACTGAAATCAATTTTTATCGCAGCGCCAATGAGTGCGCACCAGCCTTAGTAACCTAATTAGCTGTTTATTTGATGTCTGATTTTATTAGCCAGAGTGCCTTGTCCTCCACTCAGCCGACGCTGATTCATTCCAAATCCCTCCTTTTCGTGTGGTTTTAATTTGGGAACTGAATTGCACATCCAAAAATGTTTGCTGATTTTCGAAATCGTCATTACTGCTTATTTTTTCCTAAAACGGCAAGCAGGCGACAAAAGCTGTGGTGTGTGACATGGCATTACCGTTTGCATGTGTGTGTTTTTCTGCTTTCCTTTCACACAATGCTCCACTGAAAAGAACTCGGTTCAGTATACGCTACATCTCCGCAGACAATATCCCAGCTGTTTGGCACCGCTCCTAACGTTGTCGTTGTCTCTTTTTTTTTTCTTCTTTGTGACACTGGCAAAAACTCATCAGCAGCAACAAAGCATGAATCATTTTTTGGGACTGCACACGAAAAGATGATGTTTGTGTTTTCTAGTTTTTTTATTCTCTCTCTCTCTCTGTCTCTCTCGCTCTTTTCTCTCTGTCTGTATCTCTCTCTCTCTCAGAAGTCATCAGTGGGTTTTTTTCCTTTCTCTGAACACACTCACACCCACACCACACACAGAGAGAAAACCTTTTCCAAAGGTGATGGCTTGTTCTTTTCTAGCCGCGGCTGTGTTTGACTCATGTCCTCGTTCTCCCAGCTAAAGGCAGCGCACGGGGGTAGAAGAGCAGAGAGAGTGGGATTGAGGGTCCTTCATCTTCCAGTTGAGCTGCTTATAGAACAGATGAGAGCCCAACAGAGTGCAGGTGTGGGAGGGAAGGGTCAGCTTGTTGCGCGTGTATTGTATGTATGTGTGTTGTGTGTGTGTGTGTGTGTGTGTGTGTGTGTGTGTGTGTGTGTGTGTGTGTGTGTGTGTGTATGCATGCCATCACCAGTATGGGCTCTTCAGTGCGCTTCACAGTGATTGAAATATTTTCTCATTAGCTTGCCATCTAACATAATTGTCCGTGAGAGCGGCGCGTTAAGAGCCGGCGCTGTATGATTAACTCGGCTCAGCTGACGGCCACCCTTTACGACCCCACTGTGGGTTTATCCAGAATTCATTTCCGTCAGGGATATATGGGTAGATGTGGCCAATTATGTTATGTTGGTTTAATTGGGAATTTGTTATTTTTTTCGACAGTTATTTGATATGATTACGTCTAAATGTATAGGCATGGATTTGGGTTGTGTGCAGATGGAGCAGTTTTTCATGCATCAGTAAGGGTGAGTGTGAGGTCTGGTGGGGGGGGGGGCATGGATCAGTGATAAAGGTTGTACGTGTGAAGAAGTGGTGTGACACTGAGTGATGCCTGAGGCAGACTCTTTGAGGGGCCTGCGTTCTGCGGAGACCCACTGTAATACCAAAGCAACCACTCCCTGTCAGCTACAGCACAACACTGGAGGAGGCACAGGCAGGCACAGTGTCTCACAAGTTCACTGCTGCGTGTCCGTGTGAGAAAGACAGAGAGTGAGGTGTGTGTGTGTGTGTGTGTGTTGTGTGTGTGTGTGTGTTTCTCTCTCACAGAAGCGTTATTGTTTCCCTGTGTATGTCAAAGCTTTTTAAATTTTTTTAGGGTAAGCATCAGTTGCGCCTTTAGCACTCATAAGACTGTCTCCGCCATACACACACACATACTCCCACACACACATACTCCACACACACACACACACACAGGCGCAGTGTAAAGCCCTGAGGCCCGCGCTCAGCAGCTCGGCTCATAAAACCTGGAGTGCCGATGGCCAGACCAAGCCCCACCGCTGTCAGAGCTACTTTTACACTCTGTGTGTGTGTGTGTGTGTGTGTTGTGTGTGTGTGTGTGTGTGTGTGTGTGTGTGTGTGTGTGTGGTGTGTGTGTGTGTGTGGCCATCGCTGCAGGACCAGCATTGTCTGAATTACAGATCAGGCTCCGCAATATGTTTCCATTTCCAGGTGTTTAGCCGGGCCCTACTGTTTCGCAGTGGCTTGCATTGGCAACTCTGAGAAAGGAAAAAAAATCTAGAGCCACAAAGATGACACAACCCTCCCACACCAGAATAATCCTAGAAATGTTGGGTTAAGATCGAAGCTTCTGTGAACAAGGGGCCAACATTGTTTTGCTGTTGCAAGGAGAGGCCGTTCTTTCTTCAGCATAGCCAACATGCATAATAGATTTCCCTGGCTTGTGAGCTGCTTATAACAGGTTGTGTACTCTCCAGATGTAACTAATCACATAAATGACATCAACATTGATGAATGGATCCTGCCTTGGGGGCCTCGCACTTGTCCGTCTGCCAATGCCAAGACAGAAACACTCCAGGAGACATTTTCACTCTCAAATTTGCTGAAAAATGTCAATTGTAAAAAAAGATTCATATTGGGAGCTTTTCAGATTGGATCTCCCATTTTAATCCCCTGCCAACCACGTTCCTGCATGGAGGAGTTGTGGATCGTATTAACACAATAAAAGCATGAAGTGGCCGTGTTGAGGCCAGTCATTAAGCGTGGGCACTTGGTTGTGCAATATGAACAGAGGCAATGCACCAAATGGCGACGGCTCCATGGCACGCGGCCCCCCACCATCATCATGGACTAAGTCTGGAGAGGGGTGTTCATGAGGAGGACCATTATAAAGTGATCAGGGGTTCCACTTGACCTTTTTTTCCTGCCAATGGGGGAGGTGGGGGTTTGGGGGTTATATCGCCAAGATCATGTTTGGGAAGGCAGCAGCAGCCAGCGCCTTGGCACCGCGGGGGGGCCAGAGTCAGCGTGGCAACTCGCCCGCCTCACCGACACAGGGATTAGGAAGGGAGGGGGCAGGGACGGAGAGGCACACAGGGAGACAATGAGAGGCCCCAACAAAGGGTCGGCTATGGGTGTTTCTGTTAGGGAATGTACAGCAGCATAAAGTGATGGGGGGAAAAAAAACTATTGATTAACGGAAAATGAACTAATATATATGATAATTGATTGGGGTTTTGACTATTGGTTGTACAAAACAAGACAATTAAAGGCTTATACACCAAATCATCAATCAATGAATGGAATAAGCAATTTGCGCGTTAACTGATGATTGGTGGAAATGATCGTTCACTGAAGCCCTAACGTAATCTAATGTTAACACCCTCATTTGACAACTGCAGCCAATCATGTCGAGCAATAATGTCACATGATCTCAATGTAGAGGGGGAACATAGCTAAGGCGGCAATGCATCACAACAGTCAAGTGAAGTGCGACGAAAATGACGATATAGCAAGAATCATATTAACGGATATTGTGTCAATATTTTTGCAGCCCTGTGGTCGTGGCCTGCCCCCACCCCCCTCCTACCCCCACCAGTCTCACCCTATAGTTCAGCAAGAAAGGAATTTGCCTTCAAGAGAAAGATATCGTGTACGCTAGCTGGACGATATGAATGTATGTGCCACCACCACCGAAAACCGCAGAGGGTTTTGAGCCGAGACATGCCATCTCCACCCGCTGCTCTCTGAATTCCTAATGCTTTTTTTTTTTTTTTTACGAGGGTTGGCACGGGCGCCTTCTCTCCTTGCCTTCACCCCCCCACTCCCATCCCATCTCTCTACTCATCCATTATGTATGGCGCAAAGGCACGCATAGGCCCACAAATACACACACTTACTTTTTTTAGAAGCAAATATTTCAGAGCTGCTGCCAGTCCTCGCGACCTCTGTGTCAACCCTTGACCCTGAGGCCTACAGTTGGCTAACCCCCCCCCCCCCCCCCCCTGTGCCTATCTGTGTTTGCAGGTCAGCAGGGGTCATGATGGCGTCGGAGGCCCCGTGGCTGTTCAGACCAGCTGAAGCAGACATGGGCAAAGACGTTTTTTTTCCGAAAGGCAGTTTCGGTAGGCCCGGCCTCACCATCGACTTCACCAGCCACATCCACCTTCGCCAAAACCACCGCCGGCTACGCAACAAGTAAGCCTCCTTGTTTATTTCTCTTTGTCGAGAATAGTCAGTCAGGGACTTTTAGAGAAATGATCTTAATGTTACAAAAGTCTAAATTCAAACCAAATGTGACCTGAATTTCCCGAAAAATTATTATTATTATTATTTAACCACTGCTGGACAAATTGACTATCGATAACTACAACACAATTTTTTGAAAAACTATGTTATTATAAATTATAAAAAAAATCACAGGGTAAGTATATCTCCCACTGACAGGTCATTTCATATCTGTATTAAATATCATTCAGTGTAAGAAATGGTCAATTTAGATGTGAGGACTATGAGCCTGCACAATCTGACCATCTTGTCATGAGATGATGGATAATGATAGCCCTTGTCACAAACGACTCATTTCAAAAGAATAAAGCAGGATTAACTGTTGGGTTCGATCACTTGGCTTCTACGTTCAGTAATTGTCTTGAATGGTATCTTTTAAGTGCAACTTAAAGGGTGGCTACTAGACAGGAATCAACAATCAGTGTAATATCGAAATCCACCAAAAGAATTGCTTCAAGAGTTTTCCCCCAAAAGCACCTTGGACCCATTTACCATTTATAGTAAGATGGTAATGCGTGGCTATGGTACAGTGTCAAACTATAATAAAGTATTGAATTTAACCTTTGGAGGATCAAGCACAACATCTATCCTGCAAAACACTCAACTAGTTTCGAGCTCTATTTAGGAGTGTATTAATGGATGATCCATAATTTGACACCACTGCATCAAAGGAGCCATTATAAAAAGATATGTTGATGTGCGTTTTTTACAGTCCTACTCATAAGAGAGACCATTTTGCTTCTTCACTAAATTCCCAGAGGCTTCCTTAATGTAACGCTAAGCATCTAATGATGATCCATATTACTCATGCAGTCAACACATCGGGGATTCTGAACGGGCACATTGCAATTACCTCCAGCCATGAGAGACGAGACGGTGGAATTCGTTTGAGTGCATCAAAAGTCTGAAGCCAAATTTAGTCCAACACTTCCCCAGTCCCATGACGAGATGTGTTTGGAAAGAATGAATGATTCTGCGAGGGGGACAAAATAGCTATCCATCACAAGCCGCGGCTCTTGAAAAAATATCTGTCCAATATTGCGAGTCTTTTTTTTTTTTTTCGACTCAAGAGACTTCACTCATCAAAATGTCAGCAGCAACAGACGCTAAATATTCAAAGAGCGGGCGCGGCACTCTGGAGGACTAAGCTGTTTTTTTTTTTCCCCTTCGGAATGTAAAAATAATGTAAAGTAGCAGCCGGCATTTTTGCTTTTGTTAAAACGTCTTGACAGGTCCATTGAAATTCAGCATCTGACTCTACCCTAGCGCCTGGCAACATTTGAGCTAACCTC
This sequence comes from Ammodytes dubius, assembly GCA_026122265.1. NCBI lineage: Eukaryota > Metazoa > Chordata > Actinopteri > Uranoscopiformes > Ammodytidae > Ammodytes > Ammodytes dubius. The sequence continues at coordinate 1,745,556 of CM047528.1, read as the reverse complement.
TTAGCCTGGCGAAGCACTGGGTTAGTGTGGTACATTTTGAAGAGCTGAGGGAAGTGGCGGACCTTTCTCCAAGTCAATTACTCTGAAACTAGAGGAATTGGATGCCACCTCCCTCTCGCTGTGGTTCCTCTAGGACGGAGATAAACGATCACGTCTCAGCCGGCCACTTTGCAGCTCTGCGATCAGATAGGGAAAATGGCTCTGATCACTGCCGCCGGGCAAATAGGTTGAGGCCCCTAGCTGATTGGTGCAGGCCATCGACACACACACACACACGCACCTGTGTCACGTACACACACTCGAGCACAGAGAAAGGGGCTGTCATGTGTGGATCCAGTTTTGATGTGCAAAGTGAATTTGATGAGCCCGTTCCTAATTAACCTATTAATCATAGCTCTCATGTACCAGATGTCGGCCCTCCCTTCTTGTGCCTTTGCGTGTGTGTGTGTGTGTGTGTTGTGTGTGTTCCACAGCATGGGGCCTGCCTGCATAATTAGGGCATATCAGTAGGATCAACCCACTCTGCAACATAGGGAGGTCGTGGCATTACACTGATATTTCCTGCAGCGGACCATAGGTGCAAAGCAACTCATGTCCCACAATTGGCAATGGTTATTTTGAAAATACAAATTTTTTTATCAAAGAATTCTCCATTTTAGGCACACTGTTTAAAGCAGTGTATGAAGTAATATAAGACTGGTAACACAGCATAATATCCATTGGGAACCTTCCACTGTCTGCACAAATAAATCCAATTAGATACTTAGCCTTTGGGATATTAGCCAAATAAAAGCACCATTTAATTAAAAACCCTTCGTATAGTTTAAATGTATCCAGGCTATCCCATATTTTTGCAGTAGTAAATATTTTTTTTCTCTATTATACATTTATAAATATAAAGCTTAAAACCTGTTTTTTTATATGGTAAATTAGGATGTTTTTTTTTGGAGTGCACTAGCTTAACTCTGCACCTTCAATTTAAATGATTATATCCTTGTCCTCTTGAGTTAAACCACTTTCACCCTTAATACTATATGGGTGTTCCAAAATGGACCCCTTGACCCTCCAGTCCTCCTGCAAACACTGCAAAAACAGAGCTGTCAAAGTGGTATTCTTTTTATTTATTTTTTTATTGTGACACACTATGTAATCTGACGCCGTTTGATCTCCCGGGAGCAAGCTGTCCTCCTGCTGTGTCTTGTCCGATCATGTCCAGTGTCTCAGGGCTGAACAGCTGCAGGGCTGTGAGGACGGGCACACACAACCGCCAGTAATGACTGATGACCACAGACTGCCCCTCTCTTCTTCTGTAAAAAAAAAACCTTTCTGCCCGGGCACATTGGGTTTGACTTTGAGTTGTCAAACACATAATGACATATAGTGGCCGAAATCCATTTTTTTTTACGGAGCCATCGGAAATGTTAAGCAGTAGAAACACCTGTTGTTGGGTTGTGTGTGTTGTGTGTGGTGTGTGTGTGTGTGTGTAGTGTCACAAACATTTTTTGGTTCTTTTCGGGAAATTAAATTTTAACACACGCTGCAAATTACTGTTATTATTGTAGTATTGTAATCTCTCGCTTTCAAAATAAAGCCCAAAAAAACGGAGACAAATTTAACATTCATCACTAAACACTCCTCCAACAACACCAATGAAGACTAGATGCTTTCCTGCCGGCCTGATTTCATGATCCTGTGTAAGTAAGTTGTATTTATTACTTTATGGATAAAATAGTAAAACACCTTATATACACTATATAATATTATTCTGTTTAATCTCTCTGTGTACTCATTTTCCACTGTTTTTTTACACAATCTAGAAAAGGACGACAATGACTGGAGGCCCTCACAACCATTGGACAAGCTGGCCGTTAATTAATGCCTTCATCATATGTTTAATTCTGGATTTACTTAATCATTTATTTTTGTTTAGTTGTTGTTTCTGAAAAAAATAAATCTGTTTCCGCTTAAAGAAAATGTGTTATTGTGTTGGTAAACAATATGCAATCAATTGAGCATATGCCTTTTTGGAAAGCTAAAGGACAGCAAGCACAAATGTACAAGTGCTAATGCTAATATGCAAGTATTATAATGTGTGAAATAAACGATGAAGGATAGGAATTTTTTTTTGAGTAAAAGCCTGACTGAATAAGGATTTCTTTAAAGGCTAATACTGATGTCAATATACATTATGTCAAAAATGTTCTAAAAAAGGATTGCTTACATTTTTTAAAGGACAAATTCACTATTGAAACAGTCATAAACTAATCCTGGCTAATCAATACTTCCCTGGATTTTTTTTTTAAATATTTGTTGTATATTTTATGTGCATGTTCCTGTCAATCAAGGCCTTTAAACCTAAATAGAAGATTATTTATTTATTTTTTGTCGAAGGAAATAGCCCCTCATAGACACATGTTGGTCTCTTGCAGGTGTTCTGTTTTCGCCAGCATCTCCCAGTAAGACTTTGCAATGAGAATGTCCGATACGGTCGACACTGACGTGATGAAGGTTCCCGACGGTTCCACCGACGCAGTGCCTTCTACTCAAGACAATGCAACCAAGTCTGAGGCCACCGACCAGACCCAGGGCGGCTTAGATGAACCCGGCAGCAACGATAATAGGGACGCGCAGGTAAGGAACCCTTGACACTGTCACAACAAGGGCGACTGTGGCTCAGTGTCATGGTCGTTGTGTCCCTTGGGCAAGACACTTCACCCACCTTGCCTCGTATGAATGTCGATAGTTAGCCTGCTATCGGTGTATGAATGTGTGTGTAAATGGTAACAGGTCTCCATTGCAAAAGAGTCTCCGGTCTCAATGGGATTTACCTGTTTAAATAAAAGTAAATAAAAGGGAGAGACGGAGTTTGAGAATGCTTTTCCTCTAATAACTTTCTAAATGTTCAACTTTTTCAGGATTTGAAATTACCTCCTCTGGAATGTGCTCTAGGACTCCGAAAATATGTATATTAATTTGAAATTTTGTGGTCCCAAAATTACGCCACAGCCTCATTCTAAGCGGATGGAGAAAATTCAAATTGCGTTAACTCAGTCATTTTTCATCCGATAAACTTCATTCCACATTTTACATGTTCAGCTCCTTCAGGACATTACATGGTAGTATCCTGATTGAGCTGAACACAGGGTTGGGCGTTCGAATCCCCGTTACAACACAACATTTTAGACTAGGTTTTATATTGAGTCTAAAAATTCTCCCTTTACGCCTCTCTCATACATACCACTGATGGGTATTGTGTAGATTGTATGACTGGAAAAAATCTCTATTTTCCTATCCAGCGTTTGCACCTCTCAGCGATAGTCTGATCAGGGAGTTTGGAGGCGTCCGATGCTGAGGACACTTGACACCTCCCCAAACACTTTCACTTCTCTTCCTCGCTCATCTCCATGAAAATTCAGTATCAGTCAGCGTCAAACGCCAGCTGCCCTTGGGGAACTGCTGTCACCTGCGGCATTCAAGACCTTTTTTTTTATTTCATTTTCTCGGAGCCGCTACAGCAAGCCAAATGATTCCTGAAAAGTAAGGGTGAAATATTGATGCGGAGGGCTTGACTCACAGCTCCGAGGTCAGTTGGAGTGAGACTCTTCACTGGCTGGCTGGCTGGCTGTTGAGAAACTGATTGTGGGGAAAGATGATTTGGTCGTGGGAACAAGTGAATCTCAGTTATCCTCCATGGAGACATTGAAGCCGTGAATCTACTTGGGGGGCTGAGATTACTTTCAAATAATCCGCTAATTAATTCGGTCCCTGTGTCATTGCAACAAATGTGCCGTGGGACCGCAGACAATTAGCACTTGTTAATTTGCCTTTTTTAAAGCAAAACTAGTGTTGACTGTTTTTTTGCTCACAAGGGGAATAGACACTGGCGAGAAATCTCGTGTGTGTGTGTGTGTGTGTGTGTGTGTGGTCAAGGAAACAAAATCCAGGATAGGAAAAAGGATTGTTTATTTGGCCGCAGCCTAAAAATAGGATTCAGGCCAATCTGGCCTTGTGGTTTGGAGGCAGGCAGAGCGAAGGCAGTCAGGCAGGCAGATAATCTGGAGCTCAAATCCTGCTTTATCTACCAACTTCCTGTGTCTCTGCTACCCCGAGTAACAGAATGACAGCAGCATGGGGGAGCGGCAGGGGAGGCTGGCTAGTAGAAATCAGGAATCAAGGATAGGAGGATGGTAAAAGGACATACAGGACATGGTGTTGAAGAGAGCGCTCTAAAGCTGCGTCTGACCAGACAAGAGGACTAATGTTACTTTTGAAAGATTATATTTTAGGCACAATATTCCTGAGTTGACTTTATCAGCAATAAAACGCACCATTGCACAATTCAGTTCACTTGAGGCTTTTGCTGCTACAGCCTTACTTGGTCTGCTGTGACCGGTCCCCAGTAGTTTATCAGGGTTAATGTTAGCTAACTTTAGCTCATTCTGCTGATGACTATTGTCTACTTCACTTTAGCTCATGCTGGTTTTCTAAAGATGATGTTAATACGCTAATCGGTTAAATGAAAAGAACGATACCACTGTGGCAACTGCGGTCTTTTTTTCTCTTTTCTTTTTTGAGAAAATGTATTAGAAAATGCAGCAGCATTTCTCCATTGAAACCAAGCTTCACAACATTAAAACAAGAATGGACTTGAAATGAGCTGTTTGTTCTATTAAACAGGCAAGCTTCTCCTCAGTTCTTAACACCTAAACAGAATCTGCATCCGTCTCCTTTCACATCTCACCTTAAATTGACTTTGGTACGTATCACTGCCTCTCTTTATGTTTTGCCGTGACCTCTCCAAATCTCCAAATGTAGGGCTGTGTCTTGCTACCTACTGTACCTTCTCCACTCGACTCCTAAAACTCACCTTGGCGTGATTATTCCGTGCTCACGGGATACACGCGTTTCTGCTGACGGGACCGAAAAAGCTCCTGACCTTTTTTCGCCCGTGATTTTTACAGCAGCAGGGGGAGGGGGGTGGGGGGGGTGAAGGTAATTCTGTCGTTCTGTGTAAGGGCGACGGTTAAATGCCTGAAATGTCCATTGTCCAGGGGGGGAGGTGACGGGAATAAGAATTGGGAGAGGGGGGTTTGCGGTAGTAGTTGACAGGGGGGGGGGGGGCAGAAAGGCATTCCGACAGAGGAAAATGGGTTGCTTGGGGAGGGGGGGGGGGGACTGGGACTGTGACTTTGCCGCCATCTGCCTCCATCTCTCGGGCTCCATCCTCTGCGGCTGGGACAGGTGGCTGGTGGCCGCCCTACTTCTGCTGACTTCAGCCCTTTCCCTTTCCCCCCCCCCCCCCCCCCTTTTTCCCATTCCTTTATCTCCTGCCGGCATTGTTCATTCCCCACCGGCCCCACGCCGCTCAATTAGCTGGTGTAGCGGTGCGCTCACATAGTCCCAGCCTCTTCCTCTCTCTCCTCCTCTCCCCCCCCACACACACACACACACACCCATCCCCTCCAACCACATCCACATTACCTGACATAGAAAAAAGGGGCGCGGTGGGTCACAAGGCATCGGAGACGGGGGGAACAGCGGCCCATTTCAATTTTTTTTTTTTTTTTTCTTTAAAGGTGTTATTAGGCCCCTCCAGCTCAATGAGCAAGAGAGAGGGGAGGTGGGTGGGGGGGGGGGGGGGTTGTCCTTCTGATTTTTAGAGGACAGGTGGGAAGGACAGAGCTGTGTGTGTGTGGATGCATGTTGGGAAAGGAAGCAGAGGACTGGGCTCTGTAACAATTCCAACTGAAATAGCTCATGCCAGGTCTCCCCCCCTCCACTGCTACTCTATGCGTGCTACTGAGAGACCTTCTGTTTATACGTACACACACCCCACACACACACACACACACACACACACACACACACACACAACACACACACACACACACACCACACAGCCACTAGTGCGTGAAGCGCAGAGGCACCGAGCTGTCTCACACACTGTTGGGCATCCGGTCTCTCTCTGCTCTTTGCATCTCACCTCCAGTGCCTGGGTCTGATTCACATGACAGCTAAATGGAGTCGGGAGAGACGCATAAAAACGGACCAAACGTCTGGCTTTTGTTTTCTGCAGCGTGTATGTCTGTGTCTGTCTGTGTCTGTCTGTGTCTGTGTCTGCGGTGTTTGAAAAAGGCGCTCTACAGTGCAACCTATATGGTAGCATATGCTCTCCAAAGAATTTAAACAAAGTGCTCCGAAGGAATATCGAATGCACATTGACATGTCATGAAGCCCTTGCATATTATTACATTTTAAATATAATTGTTTCACTTGATTCATTCCGCAAAATTTGTACGAGCTTCCGTAAAATAAAATGCCTTCTTCATCTTGGTGTGTATTATTTTACACTTTCGCAGAGCAAGCAGCGCACGCCCCAAAAAAATGTAGGCCAGTCATATTTAATTCAAACACTTTCCTGAAAGTAATAATCCCTCTTTTATTTCTCCACCCTCCAAACTTCTGTGGTTACAATTTTTTTTTCTGTACACTTCTTCCCTGCCCTCCCTACCCTACCCCCTTCCCTACCTACGGACAGCCCTTGAAGTACGCTAAGGTACGGTATACACTCGACTAGCATGTTCTGCAAGGATGCTCCGACCCCATCTCATGTGCACTTGGTTTTTGCGTTGTTTGCTTGGGAATCCAGTTGGAAGTTGTACCTGTGTCGTGTCAAGCTGGCTGTCATCGTACGCATTTGCTCATCGTGTTTTAAAATGACCTCAGTGAATATGTTGAGATATGCCATTTCAATTAAGCCGTGCTTTGCTGCATTGCTGTCGAACAAAGTTGTGGAGGGCTTGACTGAGTTCATGTGAGAAACGCTTACTTCAATGTTTTATTTAGAATTGTTCTGATCACTTTATCTGTGGAAAATCCACACATAGTCATCATAGCAGCCAGGAAAGACTTGTCAGCTAAAATGTTGGACTATTGAAACAGTTTGATTTGCCTGCAAGAAATCGATCGTGCTCGCTGGCTGTTTTTTTTTTTTTTTTTTCATTGGCTTGTCACTGTGATACGTGATGATATTGATGCACTTATGTGTGTGTATGGTTTTTAACTTGCCCACCTACCTGCTCCCCCACCCCCCTCCTCCTTAGTCCAACCCCAGGCTAAAGCTTGTGCGGAGCCTGGCGGTGTGTGAAGAATCCTTTCCCTGCCTTAGTCCTGAGCCCTCAGCAGCACCCCAGGTAACAACCCCTCTGAACAGTGAATTCATGTTAAGAGATGTGCTGGCGTGGCACTTTTACTCTTTATCGTGACGGTAACAATAGCAAGAGGAAGAGCAATTGTAGTTTATGGTGCGCTGAGTTGTAGTGTTCGGAGAGAGAGAGAAGAGAGAGAGAGAGAGAGAGAGCATGCGTTTTATGAGGCTGACAAAAGAGGGGGAAAAAACTCCTTGCATCCAATGGTACATTTCCTCCTCACCAGTCAGTCTTAACACTAGCTGAGGGAATTTGTTAGCAGAATTGCGAAAAATGGTGTGCGCACAGGCCTGATGCAAAAGACCCCCACCAGACCATTTTTTGAGACCTATTTAAAAAAGAAAAAGTTTTGAATAGGATAATTGTGTGGTATTTTCTTTTCCCAAATTCTCAGTTCAATTACCTGGTTACAAATTTGTCACAGGGACAGTGTAAAATGACAGCTAATCCTTCAACCTTGATGAGACTATATAGAATGTATGGACATTTTTCCTAAATTGCATACTGGACCAATAATGGTTCCAAAGTGATGTCATAAAACACAAGTGTATGTAGTTGAACACGTCGTAAAAACTTTTTTTATGCTCTAACAATAGCATTTCTGTATAGTTTGCTGGTTATCGTGTTAATTGGTTTATCAAGAAAATTGGGGCCCGCAATACTGCTAATTCACTTAAAACCCCACGCTTGTTCCTATGAAGTAGAATTCATCTCCTCAAGCCCAGTGTGACGTAGATGGTTTCTTCTCAGCCACATTCATTAAGCTTACAAAGCCCACATGCGCAGCGCTGAAGTGCTGACTGGGGGGGGGGGGGGATCATCTCTTCATTTCATCTTATTACAATTGAGAAAGTCGACCTCTGACGCTCCATTAGCCCGCCTCCGTCCGACAGCCATGATTAAATACCCGGCCGCCTGATGAAAACATCCCATCATCAAAACGGAAAAGCACCGCAGCTCCAACGGCCAGCCAGACGTTAGTTTGCTAAATGAACTCTCCGCTTTTTTTTTTTTTTTTTTTTTTTTTTCAAAGGCTGTATCTCCAGGCAAAGAACACGCACACACTCACATCTCTCTCACACACACACACACACACACACACACACACACACACACACACACCTCTCCCAATCAAACTTTCTTCATTACATGCCACTCTGCACAGCTCCTGGCATGCGACACACACACACACACACACACACACACACACACACACACACACACACACATACAGACACACACACACACACACAGACAGGTGTGTTTGTTCCAGGCGTTTTCAGCCAGTCAGCACCAGGCTCCATAACCGGAGGGCGGTGTTATTCCCTCACCAGTCTCGCCCTGTCTGCACTCACACGACGTCCTGTATTACCGCCATCAATCATGTCGTGGAAATTACAATTTCCGCGCGTCAGCTACAGAGAGCTTGCGGAGCGCTCTAATTGAATACTGCCGATATTTCCCCCGCCACTGTTATTGGGCGCCCGCAGTCCAACTCAACCTAGAGGGGGAGAGGTAAAAGCAATAAGGGGAAGGGGAGGGAGAAACATATAAGTGGAGCACACTCCCAGATGTAAGACCACTGATTCCCCCATTCAGACCTCATGATTACCACATCTGAACATTTTCCCAATGGTTCTCCTGTCTACATTATCTCAAATTGGGGAGCATTAAAGCCTCTGGAAACCTGGTCTAAAATAGTAAAAAACTCAATATATGATATCAATGTCCCGGTCTCAATAAGCTTTTTGCAAAAAAATATTAAAAATTAATGTTCATAAATATAATATAGCTTAGTGTTATAGTGTGAACATAGCCTGCTCATCAAAACCAACTGTTGTGACATCACAGTAAGAGAAATGTAGGGTTAGACAGTGAGACCATAAAACACTCTTTCTGCCTTTTCTCAGGCTAGGATGAACCAATTTAATTTTTTTTTGCACATTTATACTACATAGGATCTCAGAATTCAATACACCTTCATATTCCCACTGGTGAAGTAGGCCTTTAAGTTGAAACATGACAATATCTTTAATCAGATTGGTAAATATCTTTGATATGATCATGCAAGTGACTCCCCATATTACATAGTTAGAAGGATTTTGTGGAGGGGGCTTTAACGAAAGGGCTGTATATGATGCATAGGCTGTCAAGGCCATCTCGGGGGGGAAAAAAATCCAGAAAAACTACATTTGCCCTTGCATTGTACAACTAGCTGTCAATTCCAATCAATGGCCGATAGTGAATGGGTGCCTCTGAATACACTGCGTACTTTTTTGTTTGGTTTTGTTCTCAGACTGACAGCATGTTCATTACATATTCACAGGGCCATCATTTTCACGCTGTTCCTTCCTTTATCTGGAGGTAAAATGGGTGTCAGGAAACAAATGAGGCAGCTCGCAACAGCTGCACATCAAAACCCGGGGCGGCTTCCATGCGATGCCGAGGGTGGCATTAAGTAGGAAAACATTGCTGCTACTTGCCAGGGAGTGGGGGGAAAAAAAGTCCTTCTTTTTCGCTTTGACACACCACACACACACACACACACACACACACACACACACACACGCCGTGAACTCGCTGTCACTTGCACAATCCAAGACTCATTTTCTCTCCTTCCCGCAGTCTCGCTCAGGCAATTAGTCAGTCACGTTCTCCTCATTAGCATATTACATTTTCACATAGATTTTTCCGCAGCGCATTGAAATGAAGGAGAACGCAGCATCTCATTATCCCGCCTCGCAGCTGTTACAGGGATCAAACTCCTGACCTTTTTTTTTCGGTTATGGTACCTCTAGGTAACCCCTTTTTCTCACTCCTACATTCATCCATTCATCTCACTGTCTCACACACACACACACCACACACCACTGACTCTCTGATGTTAGCTTTCCAGAGTTGTGTTTAATCCACTTACCGAGCACTGGCAACCCCTCTCCTAACTTCAGCTTTCCTTTCAACCTTTTGTAGAAATGCCTGCAAAGCACATCAGATACTGCTCACAGTCGTGCGGTGTGTGTGTGTGTGTATATATGTGCGTGCGTGAGTGTCTGTGTGTATGGCAAGGAAGAGCAAGACTGTGGTAAACCAAGTCCTTCTTAAATAAATCTTGCAAACCATCCACACTAGTTCCCATCGTGAATGCATTACGGTCGAATTTAAAAACTTTTTTTCTTTACGATCTCTTAGTGCTGTAGAACTTTGAGCTATTAAATGTGCTGCGTTGTTTTAATTGCAGGCTCAAAATCCATGTTTAATTCAAGTGGTTTAATAAAAACAAGCTAATCCAGCAGATTAATTGCCGTCGCGATTTGGAATTCATGCACGGGGGCGCATCTTTTATTACTGGCAAACGAAACAGGTTTCAATAATAAAGCAGGAGCGTTTATGAAGTGGCCTCTTTTCACCCGCGCATCTCCTCTCTAATTAACCTAGAACCTCAGGCAAGATCATAGAGAATTAAATGCCTGCATATTCGACAACTCAACATCACCGCATTTTTTGTGTGGCAACTAGTTGGAAGTCTCCCAAAATGGGTAACAAATTGAGGCCATAAAGTAAAGAAAGACACACCACCATTTACATTTTTCATTTTTATTTTTTAATAACAGGATGGATTCCTCCTCCAACCGTTGGAAAAGGACGAGGGAGCCCCCCAGGAGCAAGCTGAGAAGGAGGACGGCTGCGACAAGGTGGACAAACCCGAGAAGACGCAGAGAAAAATGCTTTCAAGAGGTGAGACATATTTTCTCTCCTGAAAATCTAGAATATTTTCACCTCTTCTTTATTTGACCATATTGATGTCCTTGCACCAACAGTGACAGCCCTCCTCTATTTTGAAGTATTTATCGTTACGTTTGGTTGGATTTTTAGGTTAGGATTGGAACCCTTCATGGTGAGAATAATGTCGGTGAAGCAGATTTCCGCCCCCCGTCGCAGTCACAGAGGCTGAAATATTTCCCATTAACGGCTCAGCTTTCTTTACATTGCAAACACCTGCGGCCTCATTTATAAACATTGCTTACTCCCAAAAAAGGTGCTTGAACACAAGTGCTTTTCCCCCATCCAATAAACTGGAAACTATATATAGAAACCTTAGGAGGAGAATATACGTACATCTCAAATTGATCCCGATATACATTATATATATATTATGTAGATATGTTTTATATATCATCATTTTGGTGGTAGTTTGTCATTGGTGAAGTATTGAAATGAAGCCAAATGCCTTAATGATACTTCTCACATAATCATGTCACTCACCCAAATTACACCCTTCTAATAATTATATCCTTTACCATGGAGAGAAACATTCACTCCAACAAAAAAAATTCTCTCTCTCTCACTCTCCTCTCACTCTCTCTCTCCTCTCTCTCTCTCTCTCTCTCTCTCTCTCTCTCTCTATGGCGCAGTGCCCCCCCCCCCACCCCCAGTTTGTCCAAAAGCACTTCTACCGTTTAAAATGATATCACATTATGGGCCGATAATTGGCGCGATTCAGTTAATTGCGACAAGCTCAAGGTGTTAAGCAATTATATGGATTCCCACCGGCGTATAAAGGTGTCTGCTCGCCTCTGCGGAGCAACACCGCTGATGAGGCGGCCCTCCAATTATAGAAACCAGACACCCACCGAGAGGAACAGGCCTCCAATCTCCCCCCCCCCCCCCCCCTCTCTATGGGTTCTGTCCTTTTGTTGGTGCATGGGAGCATGTGTTTTTTTTCTTCTTCTTTTTCTCCTGGGTCAACTTAGTTAGCATACTTCTTTATTTCCTAAGTGGTTTGGCTGGCGGCGCTCACCACTGCTGCGTGATTTTTTTTTATATATATATATTTTTTTTTTGGATATTGTCACACCAATAGGAACCACCAAACAGCATGTTCCCCAGCAATGTAAACCTCATTCAAGTGTCTCTTTCCACAGAGTGACTGATATCACAAAAATAAGCCGATTCATTGCATTCAATTCTCACAACTCTCGTTTCACTAACTGTTTATCATTCATTTTGAGGAGTTGACGGGTTGGAACATTACCAATTTCCATGTTATCCGTATAGAGAATCATACTGAGATTATAACAAGCATGTCATATTTGTAATATTATTTATGAATCCGGACAAATTTAAGCTTGTGATTCCTTCATTAGTGCACAGTCCGTGAACATTCATGTTTTATAAATGAGAGCTGTCATGCATTGCTTTCATTTAAAAGGTAACGTCATTGTAACCCAACTCTATGTCTCTCTCTCTCTTTCTCTCTCTCTCTCTACATTAGATTCCAGTCAAGACTACACAGATTCAACTGGCATCGATCTCCATGAGTTCCTGGTCAACACATTGAAAGGCAACCCCAGGTACAAAATGAGCTTACAATCTTGCTAGCTCACTGTCATTGAATACAGTTATTTAAGCAATGTTAGTTCCTTTTGACATGCTAGCTATAGTCCTCGCTAACTAGTTTTATAAACCATGTGAGGCTTAGAGATCTTATCTTATCTATCTAAACACTAATGATGTTTCTTTTGACGAAAATTATTTGTGTGTAATTTCCTAGGGATCGAATCATGCTGCTGAAGTTGGAACAGGACATCTTAGACTTCATCAGCAATAATGAGTAAGAGATATTCATTAAGATGCAATTATGATATGTGGCTAATGGAGTTCTCTAGCACCCTATATATGGTGAAAATCCGTTGTGAGATATCAGGGAAAACAGAACAAATGTGAGCAGATATGGCAGCCTTTACTGGACTATATGGCAGTGCTGAAGTGACCTTCATGACACCTTTTTTGACTTTTTTTTTTTCTTAACATTTACCTTTTAGTTTAAACAATGTCTTAAGAAACCTCAAAATACCTAATTTGGTGAAAAAAAACATGCTTACCACAAACCATGAGGTCCTCTCTTTCAGGGCCATGGGGAAATGAGAGGGGCTTGAAAACATATATCTCACATGACCACAAATGTTTTCCGTTGCCTAGATACAGGGGGTGGCTCACATTACCCGATGCCTCAGATTCCCCGTTCTCCCCTATATTTAAAAAGATGCAATTAATTACCTTTTTTTATTATTATTTTTTATTACACTATCAGTGTTCAACAAATCCAAACGTGTGTTCCCGCAGCCCATTAACTACATGTCTGTGTCCTCTCTCTAGAAGCCAAAAGAGAAAGTTCCCCCCCATGACGTCCTACCACAGGATGCTGCTACACCGAGTCGCCGCCTACTTTGGCATGGACCACAATGTGGACCCCAGCGGGAAGTCAGTGGTCATCAACAAAACCACCAACACTAGAATGTGAGCCTCCACCCAATCTTCTTACAGGTTAAACAGTCAAATCAGATGAAATGGATTTTTGCATTGGAGGGATCTCTCTTTATCCAACACAATCAATTAGACATTCATTCAAAGAGTCTATTTTTCTTGCAGCCATAAGCGTCTGCCACTAAAAGCTCTTGTATATCCCCCCCCCCCCCCCACCCCCCCCCCACTCTTCCAACCATCCCACAGTCCCGATCAGAAATTCTCCGAACACATCAAGGATGACAGGGCGGACGATTTTCAGAAACGCTACATTCTCAAACGAGACAACTCCAGCTTTGATCGCGACGACAGCATGGTAGGTGTTTTGTTTTTCTCTCCCCCCCCCCCCCATTCTTTAAAAAAAAAAAAATCTTTTCACACCAAGCTGTCACTTTCATTTCTGACATGTTGGTGAGAGCGGGACAATCTGGCGTCCCTGACATTGCCGCTAAAGAACCGTGTGTTTGTGTGTGTGTGTGTGTGTGTGTGTGTGTGTGTGTGTGTGTGTGTGTGTGTGTATGTGTGTGTGTGTGTGTGTCTGTTGGCAGATTCGAATGCGTTTGAAAGCTGACAAGAGGAGCAAATCGATGGAGGAAAGGGAGGAGGAGTACCAGCGAGCCAGAGAAAGGATATTTGCACATGATGTGAGTGCTGTTTGTGTAGGCGTTTTAGGGCTGGAGGGGGGTGTGTGTGTGTGTGTGTGGTGTGTGTGTGTGCTGAGGGGGCCACGTTGCACAAATCTTTGTGTCCTTTTCTATTCATGTGCAAATTGGAGTAGATTTCTTGCCACCAATTACCATTGCTTGGATTTATGAATTTTTTGTAGACAGCGCTTGCTCCTCATTCCGTAAAGTCAGATTTCTAAGTAGACCTTCAAGCAGCAGGCTGAAGGGGTCGGAGATAACAATAAGGACAAACTGTGCTGTGAATACACCACTCTAATTGACTGTAATTTTCCTTTCCCACCCACAGGTAGATCACTTCGCACTAGACAGAAGGTAAGCAGTGAAATGACAGCCCTCTCCCATTGAGGATATATCTACTGTAACTAATACGGATGATGAATTGCCAGTTAATTGGGCAGAGTGAGGGCCAATTTCATCCTTTATAAAGTCGAGCTAAATCCATTCAGATAGCTTCACCTCTTCAATGATCTTCAATCACTTTTATGGTTTTTTTCCTGCCGGATCGGCAATCAGTGGCCACTCTTGTCATCTCTTTTTTTTTAAATGGTGGATGTCTCATTCCCTTTTCCCTCTCTCCGCTCCAGTGCTCAGGATGAAAACGCATGCATGAGCACCCAACAGAGGCGGCAAATGTTCAGGTAGGCCCCCCTCAATCCTCCCCCTCCCTAGTCACACATCATTCAGTTCTTTCAGACAGGGAAACCACAGGCAAGAGAGCCATTTGAATCGCTGTCCGCCTTAATCGGCTCGCTCTGTAGCAGGAGTGCTGATCTGACGCATTTGTTTGTGCTGCTCGGGATTGCTTTGCTTAAATAGGAAATTGGATTTTTCGCCCTGGGCTTCTTCTTGATTTGGGACAGACCTATTAGGACCGAAGCCTGACGATGACACCATGGACTTTTATTTTTATTTTTAATGATCAATTATTAAAGAATCCATGACTGCACGCCATATTGAAGATGTCATAGAAGTCATGTTAAGGCCTTCAAAATAAAAAATACAGCCCTCAGTTTTTTTTTAAATATTTTTTTGTGTTTTTTTCCCCCCACTGTTACGTGTTTGTGGAAAAAAAGGAATGTGCACATTTAAAAAACTAATTTGCACATTAAAACAAAACTTTCTCAGGATGAGAGCCGAAACAATAGTTGATTCATCCAACACAACATTTATATGCAACTGTTTAATGCAAAAATGCAAAACACTCTCCTGCTCCTGCTTCTATATAAATATCGCCCTTCTCCTTCATTGTTTTATGAAAACTAAACAAAATATCTTTGGGCTTCTTAACGGATGGGAATTGCGATGTGCATTTTTTTTTTAAATTTTATTTGACTATTTTTGAGAATGAATGCATTATTAAACACATAATAGAAATTGAATCTCTGAATCTCTCTTGAGTCTCTAGAGTTGGGTCTGCATTTTACATTATAGACAGTATTTTTTCAGTTTCGATCCGATTCCGATATCATAATTACTATACATGTCTTTGTTGGTGGTGATGTAATGTGTACGTTTAGGAAGGCCTAAGAAACACAGCTATTCAATTACTTTTTTTAATTGGAGTTATCAGTCCGATATATACAGTAGATTGCAGCCATATCGATACAGCCACTCGATGCCGATATTGGATTGGATGGGCTCCATCCCTAATTCTAAGAGATAAAGGGCGTACCATATTGGCTCAGGCCTCATTGCAGTGGTCGCTGGTTCAAATCCGACCCATGGACCTTAACTGCATGTCACCCCCTCTCTCTATCTCTATCTCCTCATTTCAACTCTGTACTATCAAATAAAGCTTGAAAATGCCACAAAAAAAAAATCTTTAAAAAGGTTAGGGATAAAAAAATTAAAAAAACGTATCACTCCCTCCTCTTCCAGGCTAAGGGCTGGTCGGTCTGGTGCTAGCCGGCAGAGCAGCTCGGAGACGGACACACTACCCAGGCACGGCGAGCCCCGGCCCTGGAGCAGCACAGACAGCTCGGACAGCTCCAACCGCCTGGCCCCCCGCCCCGCCATGACCAAGGCCAGCAGCTTCAGCGGCATCTCCCCTGGCCTGGTGCGAGGGGACAGCACAGCCAGCAGCAGCAAGAGCACCGGCAGGCTCTCCAAAACAGGCAAGACACATTCAATTGTTACTGTGATTGATGGCTCTTTTATGTACAGGTCAATTCTGAGAAACAGATGGATTTCTTCTCACTTTGATGAAGTCAATTACTTATTACAAGGCAGAGGAAACCCACTCTCACTGCATGAAAAGGGACGGTTAAATAGTATACTGGGTGAATAGGGAACAAAAATAGGCATTATGCAAAATCCTCTGGTATTGAGGGCAACTAAGGGCTACTCAGAACAAGTGTTTGTTTTCCTGCTGCGGTCAATAAAGTCTGCGGTCTCTGCCTTGTAGCCGGACAGCTGTCAAAACCAATTAGCATACGGCCATGCGTTGATGGACGAGACTCTCGGTAAAGCATCGTAGCAACAACAGTGGTACAAAACCTAGCAGTGAAGCGTTACTGCATTATGTATAAGTCTAAGCACCTACATTTTGGGCTGCTCTCCAACCGAGGTGCTTACACCACGACATGATATATTTGTAACCTGACTGGCCGAGGTTAGGTGAAGCTCTCCATTTCTTAAAAATTGCCAACCCTCCTGTTGTTTTCTTTTTTTTCCTATTTCTTTTTCACACAGACAAAGCCAGCAGCATCCTCTTTTCTAGTTTCTAAGTGCTTTTTTTCGAGGCGGCTGGCTGCCCTTGCTTTGTGTTTTTTAGGGGGGGGGGGATATAAGTCAAGGAGACATTGTGCATGTGTTGCCGTGTTCTCCAATCTCCTGTGCCCTCAAATAACCTATTCTAAGTCGCCACAGGCTGCACGCCACCTCTACCTGAAAAATACCACTTCATATAAGATGGCGGCAAGATTCCTCCCAACCCTCTTGTTTCTGCCTGTTTATGACTCATTTTCCCACAATGCAACAAGTTGACGCCGCTCCTTCACCAGACCTTCAAATAGTCTATAACTCTCTTTCTTCGTCTTTATAGGTTCAGAATCGTGCAGTAGCGTGGGCTCCTCGTCCAGCTCGCTATCCCGTCCCCAGTTGCCCCTCCCGGCTATGGCCTCCTCCTGGTCCAGTCTATCAAGCGCTCCCTTACTCCACCCGCCGGTCGACACCAGAGGCTCTGGACACCCCGACATGATCAAGAGCGTCCCCACACATCCGCCCTCCGCTACAGACACAACCAGCTACTATGTGTTGCCACTGGAGGCCTCAGGGATACCGCCAGGCAGCGTCCTAGTCAACCCACACACAGGTGGGTCACACATTGCCTTGATCTAAGGGTGCAACAACTAATCCATTACTAAATTAGTCGGCAACTAATTGCAGATTGGCAAATCAAGACCTTGAACCTTTTTATTTGTTTGTTATATCTGCCTGTTCTTGGTTTTAATGGACAAATACTTGATATTGGAAATTTGTATTTATCTTTTTTGCATCTGTTTTTTCCTAGCACAGGCCAAAAAGTAATAAAAGAGTAATTTTGCGATTTTTAAAAAATCTGATTAGTCGACTATTCGTTTCAATAGTCGTTCTATTAGTCGTTGAATAGTCGTTACTTGCAGCCCTACGTTCTTGTTGAAGGAGTTTCTCTTATTCCTCAAGTGTTTTGTAATGTTTCTAGTTCCATAATAAATATTCATGACTTGCGGGACAGAACTTCGCTGCACACGGTTTGTCCGTCAAAGAAACACTCCGACCAAAGCGATGCTGATCAAAATGCAATCGAGCAGATGGGCAGAAATCTGTACATATTCAACTCCGAGCAAACAGTCGCACACTTTTTTTCTGTTGCAAAAAAAAATAAATAACTTCAAAAGCCGCCAAGGTTGTTTATTTAATGTTGACTCTCCATGTTTTTGTGTGTCCTTCCCTGTCGCGACGAGGAGCATAATTAAAAAGTGTTTCCCTTGTGATGCTGAATATATTAGCCTACTCACATTTTCTTTGGTGTTTTTTTCTCTCTCTCTCTTTGGCTCTCCTATGAATTTAATTTGACAGGCAAGCCTTTCATCCACCCCGATGGCACCGCCGTGGTTTACAACCCGGCCGCCATCGCCCCCACAGCTAGCAGGAACCCACAGCAGGGGAAAGCCCCACCGCAGCCAATCCCTGGCCCGGCACAGCAGCAGCCAACCAATCACCTGCACTCCCAGGTCAGTGGGCGGGACAATTGAATTCATGCACATTGGGTGTTTCTCTTTCTAACTTTCACTAACCTTACTAACTTACAGTAGCATGGTAGGATTAACCGTTCAACACTAAATCCCTTGGTCAATTGAGGCTCCCACTATTTTGACTCCTTCCCCCCTCTGTGTCCATGTCTTTTTCTTCCCTCCCGTCCCCCAGCCGATCTGTCCTCCTCTCCAGCTGTCCTCCGAGCCCGTCCACAACCCGACGCTCTCGTACCCTCTTCCTCCTCCTCCTCCTCAGTTCCTGCCTGTCTGTCCTAACCAACAGTACACTGTGGTACACAACTTTACTGTCTTACTTCCGTTTTGTACTTCTATACTACTTCCTCCCCTGCGTTCCATATCTTGTCAGACCTGGCTCGTTAAGAGTTTAATTCTACACTTTTTTTTCTTTTCTCCGAGCGGTTAAATTAATAAATTAAACTTAAATGTCACAGATGTCCAGATCAGAAATGCTTTGAGCTCTTTTTGACCCAGGTCTTTCTACTGTATGTAAAGTATGTGCCTTTTAAGAACGCCGAGTTTGGTATCAACATCCCTTCTACCCCTGAAACTAACCATCCAATACGTTTTTTTTTTTTTTTAATTTTTGGGATGGAAAGGTGTATCGAGCCCATGCATTTGCCTAACCTCATTTCTGACCTGGTTTTAGTGAAAGACAGACATGCCTCTGCGTCTAATTACGCCCGTGGAAAAAAAGGTTCCATTAATATTTAATTCATCACCAGATGTTGGCACTGAATAATCCATGAACTTTAAAAAAAAAACACCACTTTTCCAACGGCGCGTCAGAACTGACCTGGTCTGGCGTGCGACAGGGAAGCGGATAAATACTCCACTTTAGGCTCAGACTCAAACTCTGTGCATTTGCCTAAACCTTCAAGTGAGAGTCAATGTAACAGATGCCTTTTTAGATGTTAGCACTTAGCTTAGAAAATCAACCTACAGTCCCCGGTGGTTGGACTGTGTATTGAATTTGATACCTTTTTTTCTAAAGCTGGCCTGGCTCTTGATTGCTGCTTGTATGGCTTTTGCACCTTTTTGTCAGAAATGTAACACTAGTATAGGAAAAGGTTTGGTATAAGGAGATAGCCCCCCTGCTTCGATATGTGCCTCATGGAGTTCTCTAGCACTTTATATATGGAGAGAATCCGTTATGAGATTTCAGGAAAAGTAGAAAAATGAGCCTCTCCTCAAACATATAGCAACGCTGAAGTGCCCTTCATGACCTTTTAGACTTTTTATTTTTTACCTAACATTTACCTTTTTAATTTAAACAATGTCTCAGAAAGATTTGAAGTAGAATGCACCATGTTAGTTGTTTATTTTGTTGTGTCTTTTATTTGTGTGTGCGCGTTTTTCAGTTTTGTGTTCTTTAAAAAAGGAAAAATCCCCAAATAAAGGATTTCAAAAGAAATGTAACACTCAGTTTTATCTCCTTCCAGCCCGACGGCCTCAACGCCCAGTTCAGTCACATGACTCTGGCCCAACAACCGCACAGCGACGGTGGGCCTCAAGCTCCCGACGGACGGCATTATCCCCCCATGTACCACCATCACCACCAACACCCCTCACAGGTTGTTCTATATACTGACACGTTAATAAAGTAATACTAACTATCCAGGCTGAATTGATCTGTTAAGAAGTAGGACTAGATACGTTTCTAGATGTAAAAAGTCTTGTCTGTATTAGCTTTTTTGTTTTATATATTCATCGACTACTATTTTAACTTTGTTTTTATTGGTGACTTGTTGGAAATAAAGACAATCAATCAATCAATCGCTCAATCAATCAATCAATCAATCAATCAATCAATCAATCAATCAATCAATCAATCAATCAATCAATCCATCCATCCCCCTCATAGGTTATTATGCAGGGACCTCCTCCTCCACAGCAGCATCAGCATCAGACCAGTTACATGGTGGCAGGGCCTTCGGGAGGACACCCAGGGGTGCTGCAGGGTCAACCCGTCTCACTGCAGACACAGGGCCCCCCCAACCACCCGTATCAAAGCCCCACCCCGGGCCCTGCTGCATTCCCTGGTCCCACTCTGAACCCACAGCTGCTCCAACAACACACCTACATCCAGCAGCCAGTTCAGCAGGTAAAGGGAACGTCTAAAACCTGGCACCATTTTGTTTGAGTGAGTCACTACGAATGGGGGTCCGCTGATGTGTCATACAGTCCTTGAGTCATCTTCTCATTGCGTGTCTCTTCACAGATGTCTACGTGTTACTGCTCGTCAGCCCACCATCCCCACTGCTCTAGCCAGCCACAGCAGCAGCAGCAGCAACATTACCGACCCACAGTCAACCCGCTGCCATATAACTGCCCTCAGAACCAACACCTGCCCCAGCAACAAGGTATTGACAACGGCAATTTGACAGGAGTTTTTATGATTTTTTTTCCCATGCTAAATGATTTTCACATGAATCATTTATGCCACAGATGGACCTATTTGAGAAAATAGTTTAAAAAAGGAGAAAAAAATCTATTTTTTTACGCATAACTTGTTATTAAATCCAGTTCAAAGTTGTGGGTGCCACAAACACAGCAGGTTCCCCTCCGCCCTTTATGTGGTGAATCAAAGCAACTAATTGAAGTAAAGCTTCTGAAATGGTCCCGCGCTAGATCTAAAAGACAAATCAAAGGATGTTTTAATGAACGAGGTCTGCAGCCTCTGATGTGCGGTGCCGGCGACTTGTTTTTTTTCTCTCCCTTGAATTTGCTTCATGTAGTCGGAAGCACAGCCTTCGCATTCGCTAATATCAGGATGGCACTACATCAGTAGACTTTAACTTTACACTTTGAGCTCTTAGATAAGCTTTTACTGTTGTCATCGTTCTTGCGTCTGTGTGTTTTTTTTTTCCACAAGGGAGCTGCTCCCACTGAAGGACAAAAATGTCTCCCTTATTTTCTTACCCTCTCTCTGTTTGTTTGTTTTCACCAGTTCAGATGTCTCCCCGGGAGTCATCCACTTGATTATTTTTGTTTTTGTATTTTTGTATTTTTTCGTCTATCACCACAGGAGTTGTTAGCTTCTGCTCAGTATTTCTCTCTCTCTCTCTCTCTCACACACACACACACACACACACACACACACACACACACACACACACACCACACACACACACACACACACACTTACTTGTTAACAGGCTGTAACATTGGCGCCATTGTGGCTTTTACAGCAGCACACACACACACACACACACACACACACACACACACACACACGTGCACACACGTCCTCGTAAGTGGCTGCGGCACTATTCTGTCTTCTGTAGCCTGCGAATGCAGCTTCCCTGCTGGGGACCCGGGGAATAGATGGCGGACAAATGAAGCTGACCTACAAAGGCAGAGGACAGCAATTATTTCTCAGAGAAGCTGGGGGAGAAATGACTTGTTTCCCCTCTGTTTCTGCATTAATTAAGAAGAAAAAAATATATTTTAGACCAGCTAAAAGGTGAGGATACTGGTGCATGGTTTGCACACATTAAAAATGAATCATCAGTTGAAATTCTCTGAAGGCCCAAAGAGAAAACCTGTGAATGTTTCCACTGACTTGCATCAGACAGTTACCACCAGCACAGGGCTTCGGATGCAGTCATGCTTGTGCTATATGTAAAGGCACTGAAGGATTATGTTTGCCTTGACTCTTGGTTGATAATTCACTTTATTAGAAATCTCTGTGTGCTAACAAAACAATTCCATTTCAACGGAAGTAAGGAACCCCTAAAGAGACCTTTTTGATTTTTCAATAATCAATTTGTTTATAATTTCAATCATTTTGAGTAGAATGTACAAAAGATGATCTTGAATTCAGGGCTTTATTCTGAAGAAGAGAGGCTGAATGCGGGGCCGGGACGCTGTCTGAGAGGCCTCTATGAATCTCACAGTGAACCGGTCTCTTTTTCCGCCCCTCACTCCTCACCTGGACTGAATCCCTGTTAATAGAGTGCTTTGTCTGTCCTTTCTAACATCGCTCTAATTCCCTTAGCTGCACATACTGTATAACTTCACTATCATCCTTCAAAATAAAAGCGGTCAACGAAAGTCGCGTGAAACAGTGAAAAGTCGGTCAGTATCTGCCTTTTTCCTCCCCATTTGTACCCAATCATGCTGCCTGCTCGACTGTAGTAAAGATTGGGTGCATTTGATATTAGGGTCATTTCATGCTCGGTTTGTTGAGGGGTTGGATAAAAATAGGCCTTTTCCCCCGCTCTCTGCTTCCCTAACCGAGCACTTTCATTGTCTGGTTGTACTTTCTTTTTTCTTTTTCCTCCCAGGGCGGCAGACTGTAAAGACACCTTGACAAAAGGACGTCCTCTCCTTTGTCACTCGGGTTACTGCCTTGTGTGTCACAGGGGGGACACTACACTTTCAAATGTCTCTTTTTTTTGTCACCTTGACATTTAAGCTCCAGGTTTCTGCCCCCCCTCCTTCCCTCCATGCTAGCAATATGCCGCCATTTTAGGCCATTCGGAAAATGGACCAATTCCTGTGACTTTGCTTCGTCTTTTGGGTCTTTTTTTGTTTTTTTTTTACAAGTAGTGTAGAATTCTTTGATTCCATTTTCCGTTTACCCCCGAAAATTGTATCACCCGTTGAAGTGAAAGTTGTTGTTGTGTGTGTGTGTGTGTGTGTGTGGTGACTGAACCGCTCAGGGTTTGCAGGTTCCGTTGCCACCAGCAGGCTAAATCAGATTTATTGACTTTCTCATTTATTCCGAGTGCCTCAAACCTGATTAACTGCAACAACTCAACTTCCTCCAGCCAAGAAACCCCCCGTCTCTCACAATCGTTTTAAATCTGTTGTTCTTCTTACGGCGAGCACATTTCCCTTCAACACCAATAAAAACCTAGAACAATTTTTTTTAATTTCTTGATAACCAAGCTCTTATTTGTGCGGTCTTTGACTATTGTATAGGAATCAATTATATTTTACTGTCTTCATTTCTCTTTCATTTGGTCACAGCGTTGTGCCTTTTTCCTTCTCATTTTGCCCCAGTGCACCAAGCCGTGATGCCAAGCGGCGCGTCAAGCTACCAGGCCATAGTGGGCATGCAGCCAACACCCAACCTCGCTCTCCCTGGCAACCAGCAAAGCAATATGGGCAACCAGATGCAAGGCATGATGGTCCAGTACCTTCCAATGCAGTCCTATCAGGTATTGCGATGATGACACGCCTCCTGCGAGTGTCAGAATGATATTTCCAGTCAATCATTTTTTGTAGTTCGGAAGTAAAGAGCAGAGAGCTTCAAAAATAAGAGCGTGTTCTTGATATAAGTGGCCAATACCAGTGTTGTATTTTGGTTTTTAATTTTTCTTTTTCATGAAGGAGGAATATACAAAACGATGACAGGGGATTTTGAAATGTCCTATTAGGTTCATTCAAAACACTCAAGCTCTTAAACAAGTAATCATAGCAAGGCAAAATCTCTAAAGACTGCCTCTCAAATAAGCTATGAAAAATGAAAACACGTTTTTCTCCCCCTTGTAGCAGGTGTCGATGCCACAGCAGACGTACCAGCAGCCAGTGTTTGTGACCTGCCAGCCGGGACAGGGGGCAATGGCTGTCCCTGGCATGCAGGCCCTGCTACACAGCCTGCATCCCCCCCTAACCAGCAACCCCACCACCACGAGGTAAACACACACATCCCAGAACACACACACACACGTTCAAATGTAATGACAACGGATAATTGTTTAATATATTAACAAATAAAATGTTACTTCATGAAGCCTTTATTGAAACTAATAGTAGTCTAATTGGGATCAATAGCTTGTTTAAAAAAAAATCAACTGTAATTAACATACAGTATAATGATGGAGAAGCTCAGAAATGTGCAATGGTTATACATAAATGAGAAGGTCTTCAGGTATATAGTTTTAAAACATCAAGGGAAAAGCATGATTTAAAGGAGCCCAGTATAGAAAACCCCCCCGATATAATACACTTTATAAGGACTGTATTTTGGACATGATTTGTTCCAGCTCATAAATCCAATTTTGATCTATGGTTTTACTGATCAGGTGTTCCATGCCGGGTCTTCAAGATGGATTCTCAAATATTTTGCAACACATGCGTCCCTGCTTTGATGCATGGCAGTAATCAGTTCACATTAATATTGCATGTTTGTGTGTTGTCCAAACATGAAACACTTTAATAACCCGGTCCACATGAATCCATTCAATCATTCTCACTCCATTGATGCATTGGTGTATTAGATGTTTTCTGGTGCAGCCATTTTTATTTATTTTATTTTATTCCAGAATGACCTTAAAATCATGTTAGCTCCGGTGATCATTTATCTGATTCATGTTCATTGGTTTATAGCGACAGCTCCTAATAGCCGACGCCGGTGTAAACTGGTTCAGATGAAATGATGAGCTTGTGCTGATGTGCTTTGTCCAACACACACACACCGATTTTGCAGGTGTTTGATGTCGTTTCTCACTCCTAGCGGTGCCTACTTATATTTATAGACGCAACTGGGCGCGATCCCCCCCAAAGCACCCAAGGTCATCTTTGTTCACCGTTGGGGGGGAAATAAATGAAGTTATTACCACGTTTGCTTGTGGTAAACCTGGCATGATGTATACAGCTGATGAATGTGGACTCTGACGCCCCCCCCCCCCCACCCCCCCCAGGACCCCCCCAGTCCTCCATATTCTCCCTCATTATAAACTGATTGATAGAATTAGTTCACAGAAAAGCAAAACGTGTTGTAATTACTTCCTTACATCCAATGGACCCAATCAATCTGGATCCCGGTGTGCCCCACTTTGGTGTACATACAAACACCAGACGTGAACACAGCCACAGTCAGAGCAATGCAAAGACACACACACACATACAAGGATAGGTCACTCCCGTTTGTCCCAGCTGTAGAAACCAGGCTGCTTTAGTAGGGCAGTTGGTGTGGAAATGATTTATGCGGCTCACTCTTCTCCCACCTGCAGCCCGCTGTCTTTTGCACACCAGCTGTACACCAGTCCCCCGCGGGCAGCTTTTTACTTACAGAGCCCGGCGCTGCTACTTTGCAGATGGGCTTCAAGTTACATTTCAGGTTTAAAGCGCCCCAACTGATCCAGCAAGATCTCCCAGCTCCTGGAGATTTGCATCTGTGCAGGTTTAGAAGTTATGATTTTTTTTTCAAATCCCTTCAAAGCCCTATCAGATTTGATCTTTTATAGTTAGTATCCGCAGAAGTCTTTTTCTGCTGCTTATCCCGGTCTAATACTTTTTTTTTTTTTTTGGGGGGGGGGCATTTTTATGCTTTATTGATAGTGCAGAGGGACAGACGTGAAATGGGGCAGAGAGGGGAGTGACATGCAGAGAACGACCGCGGGTGGGAATCGAACCCGGGTCTGCTGCTGGGCCCGGACCGGGGGGGGGGGGGACGCCCTACCAACTGAGCTAAGGGCGCCCCGGTCTAATACATGTTTAAAAAAGGAAAAAAAAAAAGCTTTTATATTTGGAATAACTGTTTTTAATTGCAGTTTAATTTGCCATTTTAAATTTTTTCATTTGGTCTATAAAGCATACATACCAAGGCGCTTGTGGTGTAGTGGTTTGAGCGTCCCCCTAGAGCAGTGGTTCTCAAAGTGCGGCCCGCGGGCCAATGGCGGCCCGCGGAAACATATCTGGCGGCCCGCATTGAATTATGAATTATTAAAAAAAAAAAAAAAAAAAAAAATTTTTTTTTTTTTGAAACGCACGGAGGGGATGCGTCCCTCGTAACAGTAAAAACGGTACAGGGGTCGAAACACTTGAATATCCCTCCTAATTGTTTATATTCATTCCCCAATTATTAATAATAACACGCCTACAGTGGACCGTACCATCTTAAACTTGCGACGTTCGGCTGGCCTCTGCGTCTCGTTGCAGACGGCTGGTCAGCCTCCCGCAGTGCAGCAGGCAGTGTAGTGGTCCCAATGTAAGTTGTTAGATAGTGAGCTTGTCAAGCCCAATACGATGCACTTTCTCACCTTCAAGGTGAATTAGATTAGGTGAAGTGTCTAAGGATAGATGCTAACAACATTATCTGGTTTCTAACTCTTTTGCCTAAAGTTTAGCTAACAAGCTAACGTTAGCTAGCTGCTGATAGCCATGGAACTATCTGCCTAGTTGACTGCTGATAGCCCACCCTGTTTATTTCCAATGTATAGAGTCATAATAGTTAACACTGCTGCTGCATCATGAGTAGTGAGTCCTACAAAAAAACATTCCAAAAGGTGATACGTTTTCAATGTGCTGAAAGTTTTTGAACAATAAAGTAGAATAAATATTTGAATGCAATACAGAATGCTTCAGTGCCTTACTGATTTATATTCCATTAGATGTGTGTCAATGGGAGCTAGTTGTCTTTTCCTTAACATGTCCACCATAAATAAATACAGAAGACACAAATTACTGCATAAAAATGAACCAAAATGCACAAAATGAAGTGTTCAAACCTCAAATTTTTCTGGGGGACAACCCCCAGACCCCCGCTTTTAATGTGTCACCCCCAATGTTTAAATTAAATCTAGCCCTTCATTTATTAATTAAAAGTATTGGATGCAGACCAATACATGGAAACTGTAAAGACGCTGGCCATTGAAATGATTTCATTTTTTTCCAATTTTTTTCCTTCGGCGGCCCTCGGCCCAATGTTGGGTTCCTAAATTGGCCCTCAGCTATCAAAAGTTTGAGAACCCCTGCCCTAGAGGCTCAGGCCTCTCTTCATGTCTTCCCCTCTTTGCCTCATTTCAACTCTGTCTCTCCAAATCTGTCTAATAAACTGAAAAATGTCAAAAAATAATCTTATAAAATAAATACATACTTTCCTAGAGCCCATGTTGATGTCATCAAATGCCTTATCGTTCCTTTCATATTTCGGCCCGGTATGAAAATGGTTTCAAATAGAATTCAATGTGGTATTGAAAAAAAAAAAAAGGATGATCCATGCAGAAAATAACATTATGTGAACTCTCTTGTGTCCATTCACCAGTTCTACCGTGAGTTTCCTGCCCGCCCAGATGATGGAGCAGCTGCAATTCCCTCAGAGCTCGTCCCCGTGCGTCTCCCAGCAGCACCCAGGCCAACAGTATGCAGGTACACACACACACACACACACACACACACACACACACACACACACACACACACACACACACACACTAGGAATCATAACCGCAGCCCAGTCAAGAGCTCTAGATTCAAACACGCCTCAGATCCGCGGTAATGTGAGAATTTTTTTCCCAGCTCCCAGCATTAGCCGCCCTGGAGATTCCCCCATTGACGTTCATCACTGCCGCCCCCTCCCATCTCTGTGTCAATAACCGCTGAATGTATTTCCTTCATATGCACGACCCGGGCCTCCTTAATGAAATAATATTCCCCGGGTTTGACTCAGCCTGGTTGTGTGTGTGTGTGTGTGTGTGTGTGTGTGTGTCTGTGTCTGTGTGTGTGTGTATGTGTGTGTGCGCGTCGGATGAGTGATTAGATTTACGCTCCGGATTTTTCAAAATGAAAAAGAAGGGGCGGCGTGGCGGTGATGACGGCTCCCCGTTGTTTGGATAAGTGGAAAGTGATTTGCACATCCAGAGCTGCACCGGAGATTTAACCGCTAGTGTGTGGGGCGAATACTGTGAACAACAGCTCTGTCAAAAAAGCTAGTTCTGGTTAAGCGCATTAACAATAAGACTCAGAAATCAATGGTGTCAATGTGACTCCTCGGATGAAGTTGTATATTTATTTATATATCTATTTATCGTGACCAATAGACGAACTTAGCGACAAAATTGTAGCTGACAAAACCAATTTATCAGTGCTCCCTGGTGGACAAACGGTGTCATTTTTTCGCACTGTTTCCAAAAGCGTCAACATTCCTGTACTTGTTACTGTTGTGCTGCTGCAGATATTAAAGGCCTACTTCACCGGTGGGAATATGAAGGTGTATTGAACTCTGAGATCCTATTTAGTATAAATGTGCAAAAAAAATGTAATTGGTTCATCCTAGCCTGAGAAAAGACAGAAAGAGTGTTTTATGGTCTCACTGTCTAACCCTACATTTTTCTTACTGTGACATCACAGTAAGAAAAATGTAGGGTTAGGATTAACAGGACAGCTGGGCCAAGGGAAGACTGAGGGAAAAAAAAAAACTCATTCCTTATATTATAATAGTGATTTTATAATGATAGAACGCCGGTTCCGTATGGGTGAAGTATTCCTTTAACATCCTGCAGTCTAGCTGTAATATATTAAACTAAAAAAAAAATTATGAGATTTAGAATACATTTTTACCAGTTAGTTCAAAAAATTAAAAAGATCTCTCTAATAAGCTGTCTCTTACTGTATTTCTCTGTCCAGAGGCCTAGCTGGGCGGTTCCCTCACTAACGACCTTCTGTTATTCATGTTTGATTATTATGGGGGCGCAAACGGAGGGAGCCATCATTTCCAGCGTCATTCCTAGTAATGAGGTCATACGAAGGTCTCGAGACGGCCTCACCTACGGCGTCACCAGTAAACACTTTTAATTGGTCCGGGGCGGCAGACAGAAATAATCTGCAGATTAAGCCCAAATATCCATTGTCCTTGCTACTGTCGTTTGGGTAATAATTCATTAATCAAACAGTGGCTGTGCAAAGTGTGCCATACACGTCTCCCCCACTTAATGTGATCTCTATGTAAACAGAACTTAATTACATGGAAATATTGTGTTGTTGTTTTTTTAAAGTTAATTTGCTTCTCCTGATTTTGTTTTTTGTTTTAAGTCAAATTAGTCACATTCACGCGTCGCGGGCTAATAAGATAATTGGATCTCGCGGATCATGGCAGAGGATTTAGTAGGGAAAAAAGGGAATGGACTCTTGTTATTGCCACTGCGGCTGTGCCCTTATAATCAAGGCACTCAGAGGCTAATTGCTCACGGTTAACGGTGTGAGGGCGCTGTTTTCACTGATGAGGTGTGGAGCTGAACTGAAGTGCTGAAAAGAGCTTAGAGCCAAAAACATACTTATTGTCTTTCACTTGACTCTTCATAATTGACGTTATATGATGAATGAAATAACAACTAGTATTGGGTGTCTTCCTCCTTGATTTGTTTCTAGTCAACTTTGTATTTTAAATCTATCTCCTTGTTTTTTTTTGTGTTTGTTTCTTGTGTGTGTGTGTGTGTGTGTGTGTGTGTGTGTGTGTGGTGTGTGTGTGTGTGTGTGTGTGTGGTGTGTGTGTGTGTGTGTGTGTGTGTGTGTGTGTGTGTGTGTGGTGTGTGTGTGTGTGTGTGTGTGTGTGTGTGTGTGTGTGTGTGTGTGTGTGTGTTGTGTGTGTGTGGTGTGCAGGGTTTTTACCACCGGCCCCGGCAGTGGCATGGTGATGCTGCAAATGACAGGTCCCCCCTGCCAGCAGCCCCGGGCCCCCTCCCCCTGCCAGCGCAAACAGCCCAACCACAAACACCCGGGTACAGAGCACCAGAGAGGCCGCAGGCTTTCTGAGCTCCCCCCACCACCAGACACCCAGGTACAAACGCTGCCCGAGTGCATCCACAATCACTCAAATAATATAGCATTTGTGTGTGCAGTAAAGTGGAAATATTGTATGTATAACCCTTTTAGAAAACCTTATTGGGGTTGTCTAATGGTTTTTGATAAGCTTTAATTATCTGTGTCCCCGCGGTTCTGACTTGACAGCAACAACTCCCAAATAATCTAAAATGAATGACACATTTGCTCAGGTAGCATTTGGACAGCGCTGCACAATACAGTTTGTGTCAGAAAGTTTAAAGACGCTCACAAGAAGAAAAAAAAGCAATTTGAAAAGCCAATTTACCTTGGTTGTCTGGGTCTGACATTGACGTGAGAATTGCCCCCTTCCATGAGCCCAAAGCGGTTTAATAGTCCTGGCAAATGAAGTCGGCGCCCGGCGTAACCCTGAAAATGAGGACAAAATAGTCCCCGGCATTAGGGGCGTAATGGTACATTAGTGCCTCCTAATGTGGAGGGAATGGTACATTAGAGCAACTTGAACAACACGACGACTTTGGCAAAGGGAGAAAGGCTGCTTGTTCTGTTTCTAAATGAAAGTGTTCCTCCCCGTAACCTCTCCCCCGCACCGCCCTGTGTCTTGTGTGTAGAGCAGCTTGCCCTCGTCCCTGGCTCTCACTCCTTCACTAGGCCGGCCGCCCAGCGTCAAGGGCCTCCCACCAGGCATCTCCTCCATCCCTGTCATGGCCCACCGCCACCACCCACACCCACAGCTCCGTACCGCTTTCTGCCACAGTGGACAAGGTCAGTGGAAGACACACACACACACACACACACACACACACACACACACACACACACACACACACACACACACACACACACACAACACACACACACACACACACACACACACACACACACACACACACACACACAGGTGTACTCTCATTCACAAAGCACACATTACAGAGACCATCGACAGCATGCTAATTAAAACTCACCGAGTTGTGTTTTAATTGACCGGACGAAAAATGTATTGTGCTCAGTAAATTACCCACATCAGTACACAGTGATAATATCCGTTTTAATCAGTTGTCCTTTCTCAACACCACTTGTCTGTATGTTTCAATTTGGTCTGCGCCAAAGCCAACACATCCGTTGCATTTTGCCACAATTCCAGCCAATGGGAGAATTGAAGTAGGTCTTTTCTGATTGGCTCTTTTATCTGCAGTCTGATTGTTACTAAGAATATCTGTTACTAGGGAGGGAGGGAAGCACTGGCAGAAAAGTGAGGCAGGCACTCCATTGGTAGTTTTATACAGTTTTGGTTACACAAGCTGTATGAAACTTTAATGAAATCTAAATTACAGTTTATGTTAATGTATTTTAAAGCTTAAAGGAGCTACATTCATTATTATAACACCTTGGCAGTGTAGCTGAAATCATCAAATAAGCCAGCTAGTATAGAAGAAGTGAGCTAGCTACTTAACGAAAAGGGCTATCTTGCAAGCAAATAAACTACAGAGTGACTTACAAATTGAATTTTGTGAAGGTTCAAGTGAAGTGTACAGTATGCCCCAGTGCTTCCATGCTTCCTGACATTCCTACTACAAATCAAATTGGAGCCAAAGCAGCCAATCAGAAATGATTGTTAAGCACAGAATAGGTTTTGTTTGCTCAAATCGAATCATTTTTTCCTCATACGATTCAGTAAATGTACCGTTGTCCTCCTGGATTAAATTGGTTCTCGCACAGGATTAAATCACAGACAGAGTCACAGTACATGTTCAGTTTTTGTTTCTGCTGATGTGAAAATGCGCCCAACTTTTGATTGAATGTGTGGCTGTGTTGTCTAGGTGAAGCCCACTTCTCTCTACTGGGCCATCCTCTGCAGTTCAAACCCTCCATCAGACCTCCGCTGTTCCACACTGCCCACATGGTGGCAAAACACCAGGTGTGAACAACACACACACACACACACACACACACACACACAACACTGAATAAACTTAATTTCTAATGTTGTTTTTGTAACTGCTACATGTTCTTTTAACGATATATTTTGTGCGTTAGAGGTGAGAACTTAAATCGAGTCCGAGAATGATTTAACCAGTGCACAAGATGGTTTGTCAGTCTGTGTTTTTTAAGAAATAAATGTCACTTTTTTGCTAACTGTTGTGTCCTGTGTCTCCCCAGGGTCCACTGGGGGTTTGGCGTAGCGCTCATGGGAGGAAGGCCAGCAGAAAACCTCTGTCTTCAGATCTCAGTGTAGGTGAAGCAGGTAATAGGAAATCCAGAGGGAGGCTTGAGTTTAGTCCAGTCAACAGCTAGTCATTCTGAGTTTAGCCCACCGAAATCCGGCCTTCCCTTATCGGATAAATGAAGAAATGATATTGCTACGTAGCTACTTTTTGTAGGAATTCACTCTAAAAACTGTGCAGTCCCGAGTGCAACCACGGGCTTTAGATGTCAATCAAGAAAAAGGAAACCGGTGTCCAGATCCATCACATGATAAAGGCTGCTTCCTTGTGGAGCTTATCTAGCAGATTAACTGGGAAAAAGTCCATTTCTTATTTTTTCTTTATATATATATTGTGTCAAAATATGCTTGCTGTGCTCCGTAGCGTGGAGAAAAGCGCGTGTTTGTGACTGTAAGCAGAATAAATCACAGACGGGGCAGAATTCACACCTGGCAGTGGAACCTGCAGCCCCGGCGGTATTGTGTCGTGAGAAATGTGCTGATTATTTCAAACATGGCGTCGTATTTTTCGCAGTCTCCCTCCTTTTTTTTTTTTTTTTTTTTGCATTATTCAGGTGCTCTCGTCAAATATCCACCTAGTACAATCAACACAGAGAGGTGTGTGGTGCGGTTAAGTGTCGGCAGAAAGTTCAACATGACGTTGCTGCCACTAAAATGTTCTTGTTAATAAGAAGCTTTTATTATTAGACTCAGGCATGCATTTTTAAAATGTAACCCAAATTCGAGTTACATTTTTACCGTCATTGAGCTTTAGCCCTTCTACCTAAAGCTCCAAAGCTGACAGAAGCAATCTATTGAAGCCTCCCAATGGTGCAGGTCTGAATTTTCTCTCCACTCCCTGTTTTATTTAGCGGCTCTGCTCACAGTGCTGTCTGTCTGTGTGTGTGTGTCTACAGTGAGCAGCCAGATCCTGGAAGTGACAGATCCTCCAGGGGGGATCGGCTGCACAGACTCCCAGCACCTCCTGGCAGAGCTCCGGAGAGGGAGCCATTTCAACCATCAGCCCCGGCCCTGCAGCACAACCAGAGACGCTCCCAGCGGAGGCCTGGCCTCATCATACTCCATCTTTGCCATGCTTCCCTCCAGACACGCTGCCCCGCTCCACAGCGGTCCCCAGGCCCACCTTTAAACTCCGAACTAGTACCAGACAACAAGGGGAGCTGTGCGACTTGGACCTGGCCGCCTCATAGCCGCTAAAGGTCTCGGTGCACCTAAAGAGCGCCACATGAACGCACATCCAACCACCTGCCTCTGCTGCCTCGGTCTGGACTGCCTCGGTTCAAGTCCCAGACTCTTGTCCAAAAAAAAAAAAAAAAAAAACGTATCGGATGTTTGAAGAATGAATGTTCACTTGATTTAGTTTTTAGTTCATTTTATCATTTTTCTGTGCAGGGGTTGAAACGGTGCACCACCAAACAATTAGATTGTGTTTGTGAAATGCGTCTGTGGCTGCTGAGCTCAACTCGAGGCCCGTCTTTATTCTTAAAAAAAAATGATTTTGCTGTTTCGACACTGAACGTGTTTGGAGAGCTCTGGGATTCATCTGCCAGCTGTAAGTGACTCCACTGTGGTCTTTTTTTAAAGCGGATGTAAGATGGCGACGGCACCACAATGAGTAAAAACATACATTTAAGAATGTTTTTGTGCCCACCAAAATGAAACACATGACATTGGAGCTCTGTACCATTATAATTGTGTTTAAAACTGAGAAATCATATCAAAGAAAGTGTTATTTTTATTGAACATTCATCAACACTCCCATCATGTGTGTCAAAGCCTGATTTAAAGGTTTGACTCATGAACCCCCCTCCCTCCCCCCCACTCCAACAATAACACGCAGCAGCCTGTGTACAATGTGAGGCCATACAATAATAAACACTGAATAATAGAAATACTACCTGAATTATTTAAAATCACTTTTATTCACAGTGAATGTTGGATTTGCACTGAAGTGGTGTATGAGATGGAGATATGGCTGGTGTCGGGACAGACCCTGGATTTTCTTTTATTAACCCCCCCCCCACCCCCCTCCCATCTCGTACCTGTTTGTTGCACTCGGCCAGGCCACTTTGTTTTATATTTAATTAAAATGTTTATATGCACAAGAAAAATGCAATCGGGTTTGTCACAATACTTGGCTTCGTTTTTGTGTTGTTGTGTTTATTTTTTTGGATTTTGTTTGTGTGAATCATGAGAGGTGTTCTGTGTCTGGTGTGACTTTTTTTCTTTCTTTTTTTGGTTTGACTCAAATAAATGTTTGCACCACACGTGTTGACATAACTTTTTCCGGCATTCAACTACAAACGGTACTTCTGGAGCAAGATGTATTTTGGGGTGCGTGTGCGTGTGTGTGGTGTGTGTGTGTGTGTGTGTAAAAAGCAACAGATGAGGCAAGTCTTTAGAAAATATTGCCGTGTTTGTATCTCTGCCTGCAGGGCATTGCAGAGATATTTGCTCTGCTTAGTAGCTGCATAAATGAGCCATTTTGAATAAACCCTCTTCTCAGTGAGGGTAAATATAGAGAAACGTAGACACCTAGTGGATAAAGCGTGTTACTACATCAGTAAGAAAGTGAAACAGAAACACAAGGGTAACTGTAGCAACTGAAGCAGTGTGTGGCTAGGTTAGGAACATGCGCGCGAGCAGTGTTTAGCTTGTAGCTTTCTTTATATGTCCATGGCTTGTAGCCGTGATGGAGACTGGCGCCATGGAGGAAGGCAGGACGGTGGTGGTCTCAGGTGTGCCCGACGTGCTACCTGTCGACAGAATAATTGACAAGTTGACTATTCACTTCCAAAGCTGCAAGAGGAGTCGAGGAGGAGACGTCGACGTCGTCAAATTTCCCACAGACTTGGAAGGAGTCGCATTTGTAACTTTTGACAAAGTGGAAGGTAAACTACCGCAATTAAGGTTTTTAGCTAAATATGCTACACGCAACTAATACTATTCTGTGTGTTTGTGTGTATGTCCAGGATTTTTTCCAACTCAAGGATACAACGTTTATATGGTAACATACAGGTTAACAGTTGTTTATTGCTAATATGCCATACTCTTAGGTCTACCTCTTGTTCGGTTCCCAATGTATTGGAGCCACAGAGCTAAGCCTAAATACACATAATTAAACAGGTTTTACCAGGAACCCTAAAGACTCCAAGGAGTAGTCAACATTTAAAAATATATATATATATATAATGTCCTGTGGTTTTACTCTTTAAAAATGAAAAGGAAAAAGTTAACTCTATTTCCAAAGTGAGGAAAATTCTCAATGTGTGCAATTTTGACAGAAAAATAAATCTAACTTAAGGTTTTTTGTGTAAATGTATTGTGTCCACTGTCCAGTGTTTTACACTTTAAGGCAAAGGGATTTCAAGAGGTTTTGCCATACCTGGATATATGTATACGGTTATACATTTAGTAATTGATTGGACTTATTTTTGTGTAACATATAAATAATATATAATTCAACAATAAAAAACGTTCATCCATCAAGATTGTCAAAAGAGGTGGGGGGGGGGGCGGATACAAAACGGAAAAACAGCAGGGAACTGTCTTATTTCAAAGATAGCTTTGTATAAAAAAAAACTTGACTCAAACCAACTGTACAATACACAATCTACTTGCAGTCACTGTTAATTTCTCATGCTATAATTGGCTCCCATGGGGACGGGTTGTGGTTCCTATGAGAACCACTTATGTGTGTGTTACATAGAGAGAGGTGAAGTATGAATCAAAATCCATAAAGTGCCCTCTGGATGTGTGCCTAGCTGATGATTGCTTGAATTTTGTAAAAGTATGATAGTTTGCATCCGGCTGGTAGATGATGGATAGTTAGGCATCATTCTAATATTGACATACGTAGAGAGAGACCAAAGCAGTACAGTACAATTGTCTTTGGCAGATGCAGAGAGGGTGGTGCGAAAGACGGAACAGATCATGAAGGACAGCGAGTTTCCTGACGACTACCTTCTCACTGTGTTCCCCTTCACCAGAGATGTGAGTATGGACATCTCGTTGGACCCATATGTGATGACAAATCTCGTTGAACAATCATTTTGTCAATCAAGCAGCCTACATTTCTATAGTTATAGTGATACATGTGTTCTTGTCAAGCAGGTGTTTGTATATGTCCCCCGGGCTACCGTCGATCTCTCCCTATTTGGCAGCGATCAGGCGTCGCTCATTCACAGCCTGCGGTCAGCTCACAGGACGCTACGTTTCCGGCCTTTTCTCAAGCAGAGGAAAGCCACCATTGAGGGGCCTTTCACTGGCGTCCAGGCCCTGAGAGCGGACCTCATCCACAGGGCCAGTCAGCTCAAAACCATGGAAGGTAAGGAACTGTCTCGTCACGAGTCGGTTGGCTCTGTAAGCTACAGCCGTTCTCAAGCTAAGCCGGAGCCGCTGGACAGCTTATCAACGTCAGGTGAGCCCACTGAAGTTAGAATCCCACACTCAAATGCACAAACTCAAAACGCCTCCTCAACGGCAAACGTTTCCTATGAGGGTTTGCCTGTAGGGAACTTTTGCGACACAGACGCCGGTGACAAACTTAAGATGCAGAGAGCCCGGTCTTGGCTTGAAATGCCCACTGACTATGGAACCAAGCGAACAAAGGCCAATCCCAAGCCAGTGCTCGGGAAGGATATCAATGCAGGGGTTAGAGCTTCATTTTCAGGCGTAGACCTGCTCCCTGCAGAGGATATATCAGCAGGACAGCCGCGAGAATATGACATTTCACCTCAACCAGACCGGATTACAACAAGCAATATCAGAAGAGAGGATGGTTTGGGCTCCCGCTATGAAAGCGTTTTGACTGAATCAGATCAGAGCAGCTTAGCCATCACTGCTAAGCTGCTCCAGACCAGACCTAAAGATGTCCCGCAGTCCTCCGATAGCACTAGGGCAGAAGACCTGTCTGCTATCTGCTCAGACGGTCCGGAGGCTTCGTGCATCTTGGTCGACTCAAACACATTCAGGTACATTGAAAAATTTGACAAGGAGGAGTTGGACAGATGCTTGAGAGGTCTCAAAGCGTCCTTCGAGTGTTTGGAAGGAACCGGCCTCATGCGGATATTCTTGACGGACAAGCGAACCTCGGAGATGGCCTCCAGGGTCGAGCAGGCCTTGGAAAACCTCCACATTCTGGTGGAGTATCATCTGTCCACGTTAAGAGTCCATGAGATCTTCTACAACAAAGAGGAGCAGCATGAGAAACTGGTTCAGGTCTGCAATGAAGTGAGTTTCCTGTTCGATGACGTCCTGTACATGTTTGAGGATTCTTGCGTGAAGGTCGTCGGCCGTTCGGTATCCAGTTACCTGTTTCATAAGCGAGTGACCGATCGATTGACTAAACTCAAAGACCAAAAATAACTGTACTTTAAACAATGGCCACAGGATGGTGCAGTTGAGCTGACATCATCATCTAGCTTATAGTTACCAATACAGTAATGATCTTGATTTTTGGCTTTAAACTCAGTTATTTTTCCAGGCTAGAAATGAATAATACTGTGTGTTTTACTTCTGCCTCCATTGCTCCGAAAACAATCTTCAGTAGTCTTTTGAAAAAAAATGCTTCCAATGCTTTTGCTTTCTTTGTTTCCACGGTGAAGCTTCCCCTTTGTTTATGTGTGGATTTGAACAGCAAGCAATGTTCTCAGAGATCAATCTTAATTACGTTCTTCATTCTTTAATGACATGGAGCTGAGCGTCTAATAAAGAAACAACAAGAAAAATGAAAGATGAAAACCTGTCTCACATGATCACATCTTCCTTCTCTCACATCAAGGGTTTCTTTAATCACTAATAACTCATTCAATTCTTTTTAATGATATGTCAGTACCAAAACCCTGTGTCTGTTTCATGGCAGATGGATCTATCAGTAGAGAAAGTGATTCCTACAATGTTATTTGTTGAACACAAATTTAAATACAGAATTACATTTGAAGGTAATATGTGAATGATAATTTGTGTCCGATATGATTTTTCTGCAAAAATAGTATAATAACTTGGTCAAAAATGAAAAAACAGCATCTATGAATACTCACTTTTTTGATGTAGTATGTTATGTGGTATGTTCAGCTATCCTACTCTAGTTTTTCTCTTATCTGAATTTTCAACACCAACATTGGACAGCAGGGGGCGGTATGACACTTTCTACAATATGGTAAAACAGACACGCACGCTACCTTAGCCCTGCTCAGGAAAGCTATTATAAAGGTTGTTTGGCAAGCGGGATTTAGATTGGCAGGGAAATTATGTCAGTTGGATGTCCCATAATACAC
This sequence comes from Ammodytes dubius, assembly GCA_026122265.1. Lineage (NCBI taxonomy): Eukaryota > Metazoa > Chordata > Actinopteri > Uranoscopiformes > Ammodytidae > Ammodytes > Ammodytes dubius. The sequence goes on along the minus strand of CM047528.1, from coordinate 1,707,093 downwards.
CCTCTCCCCCTCACTCACACACACACACACACACACACACACAGTGTTGCCCCTTCTCCGAGGGAAATACTGATCTCTTCATGTGATGTGTGGAGATGCTCTGTTGAGTCTTTTTTCTTTTTTTTTTTGTGTCTGCGATTATTCAAATGAGCTTGCTCCACAGCCTCAATAATTGATTCATTATGTAAAAATAAGCCAAACTACTATAATGAACGCACACAAACTAAGACAATCACTCATCTCCCAGACACACACACACACACACATACACACTCCCGGTTGTTACCATAGGAACATAGTGGAAAAAGGTTGCCGAGCTCCAGCGCTGGGCTTTGTTGGGGGAAGCTCTTGAATACAATGAAAACAACCAGAAGGATGGAGGAATTACATTTTCAGCTCAAGAACACTTCATCAAAGACAAGAATAGGAGAGATCACTGCCTCTTAACACCCAGACATCTCTGCTGCCCCTTTTAAATAGCATATTTTCAACAATTTACCCATTATTTGGGTGGGGGCTGGGGTTATTGAGGTAAAAAAAACCAAAGCAGGGTCAACAAGCAGAAAGCATGAATTATTTCCCCTCAAAAGGGGCTATATACAGCTCCTCCATTTCATCCCTTTTAATTTCTCCCCATTATGCATGAAGTATAATTGGGCAATTGTATTTTTGAATTAAGCATGTATGACTTTCATGATAGAGGTCAGAAACAGCAGCGTACCAGAACAAGGAAGCCGGAGTGCCTTTCTGAAGGACGTTTCATTGTTAACAGGGTCTGTTGGGGATCAAACCTGTGTTTGGACAATAGATTGTTATTGAGCTTCTTACAGGGCACAGGCCCAGGATCTCTGAAGGGATTGTTGACATTTCTTCAATAATCAAGACAAATCAAATGTAATGAAAAAAAATGCAAGGAGATGCAGAGGGACAGAATACAACCACAAATAGACACCAAATGACCAAGAAGAGATTTAAAGGAATACTTCACCCATACGGAACCAGCATTCTATCAATATAAAATCACTATTATAATATAATGAATGAGGTTTTTCTTCCCTCAGTCTTCCCTTGGCCCAACTGTCCTGTTAATCCTGACCCTTACTGTGATGTCACAAGAAGGAAAATGTAGGGTTAGACAGTCTGTGCGTTTACATGCAGACTCATAATCGGGTAACTAAACGAATAAGACTTCAACAGGACTTTTAAACTGCATGTAAACACCTTTATCCGATCTACTTTGGACACAAATCGGCACAATAACGGACAAGAGAAGTCGGATAAGAACACCTAGATAATTTGTTCATTGTCGGCTTTCTCTCTGCATGTATACAGGGATCGCATATCGGACTTCTTGTTGTGCTTGTGTGCCTGCGCGTGATAGGCTACACCATGGGTTATTGACGGAAGAGAACCGGACGTGGCTCTAAAACCACTTGTTGAAAGCATGGTTGAAAGGGCTACAGCGCCACCTAGCATAGTGGAGACAGCCATGCATCGGACATTTATCCGATTTCTGAAAGGCCATGTATACTCAGACAAGTGACACGGCCCGTTCGAGTGTCTAGTTCGATATATGTGATAATCCAATCTAGTTGTGCCATGGAAACGCACTGAGTGAGACCATAAAACACTCTTCCTGCCTTTTATACTAAATAGGATCTCCAAGTTCAATACACCTTCATATTCCAACCGGTGAAGTAGGTCTTTAAGAGACATAGAATGATCATAAAGAGACGAGAACAACCCTGAATAGACACAAAATGTATACGGAGTGATGCAAAACAATTACATTTACAAAGAAAGCCCCTCAAATAAAAACATTGCTCTTACTGTATGTAGGATTGGTTGGGGGCACAGATCTGGGAATGGATGGTGCCTGTCACCATCAGACCACCTATTGGGTTATTTGCGAGTGTTTACACGTGTGTGTGTGTGTGTGTGTGTGTGTGTGTGTGTGTGTTCGCGTTCAGGCGCACACACATTTTGGAGTTCAGAGGTCATGCAGACAAACAGCAAGCCTCTGCATCAATTTTTTTCACAGTGAGAAACAGGGCGGCCGGTGATGGATGGTGCTCTCCAGGCAAGGTGTGCATTTAAGTCACAAATTGCGTCTTAATGAGTCTCTTTAGGGATGGGTGGGGAGAAAGTGGGTAAGGGAGTAATACACCACCCTTGCTGCTCTGCCTGAATGTTGTTAGGGTCTAATGGAGCTGTGATGGAAGAGCCCTGGAGGAGAAATTGGGGGCAACAGACCAATAAAACGGTTTGTGTGCATTAGCTGTGGAGAAAGGATGAATGGTGTTTAACATATATGACCCATAATGTAAACAGACCGAATCGCCTTGAAATTGTCCAATGTTACCCAAGTGTGACTAATGATTAATGTGTTAATAAATGCGTGTCCTCTGGTGTTTGACACCCCAGTGATCCCATTCATTGTGATGCTATTCATGCTTTTATTTTTACGCCAAACACTGAGCAAAAAAAAACGTCTTTTCCCATGTAAAGAGACTTACCTTCGTTTGACACTTATTTGCAGTTTTGCAGAGTAAGATGAAAATATTGATATCACTTCCGGATAATTGAATGATATTTTAGTCTAATTCAATGTAACTCAATTTCTGTCCTTGTCATTATGTCAGATGTCGATAATCTAGTTAGAACAATGTAATCATGACTTATTAAAAAGCAAACAAACAAAAAACATGGTCAACCCGTGAGACTATCCTTTAGCTTTCCGACTTGCTGTATACTCTATGTTCCTTTTTCTTTCTCACATTAAAGCGCCCTATCTGTACAAACCTCACTTACGAACCAATCCAGGAAGTGTCAGAATAATTACCAGTCCTTCCTCTAATAATTTCAAACGCTGACAGCACACAGGGGTGAGGACGAAACCCGATTGCCCTTAAAACATTGACACTGCATGCCGCAACACTCAACACGCAGATGCCACATGTGCCCTGAATTTCAGAACTAATACTTTGCACTTTGATATGTAAAGACAAGGGGGGGGGGGCACCTGCGGCTGCATCTGGCAGTTTACAATCTAAGGCAGGTTAATAAAATTAGTGTGCGAACAATGATTTCCTAATCCTAAACTAGGCTCTCTGGGCTCAATGTAGAAGTCTCATCTATACTCGGTTTTGAGGGTGATTAAGAGAGCGTCAGCACTCAAAACGTATCATATTCTCTCCAAAAATGCTGTTATTTTTAGATTTGACGATGCTGTAAAATGAGCTGTTTGTATACTGTTGTATATAGACCCCTACAGTAACTTTAAGACTGGAAGGTAAGGGGCACAAACAGCCTCTGGGTTAGTCAATCAGTACTGCTTCTGATATAATAATCTTCTATAATAGAAAGTTTAAAAAAAGATGTTACAAGGTCGAGAGGTATCATGAAGGATATTGAGTCAGTTTTTCTGTAGCCTAACGGTGTGGATTTCAGCAAGGGACGGCGGCTTCTTGTGATGGATAACCGTGTTTTTGGGAGATTGAAAATAAAAGCTTTGTGGAGGAAGTGATGCAGTGGTAGATGTGGTCTGAGACACAGGCTTGATGGCTAAAACCGCTTCATTGTCCGCGATCGTCGCTGCTGGTCCAATATATGATATGATTGCTTGTGCTGCCTTGTGGGAGCCCCTCTCAATTTCCCTCATCTCTCTGCTCCATTAGCTGACAAAAGATACCAGGAGCTGGAGAGAGGGACATTTCTCAGGTGGCACGAAGTGGTATCAGATGATTTGTAAATCCCTGGATTATTTGAGGCACTCTGTCTTATTTTAAACTGTATATGGATGTGTCCAGGAGTTTGGGGGGGACGGACTCCAAAATAGGCCTCATAATTCAGATCCGTGTGAAAGTACCTGTACGATTTAATGGCCCGGACATTTTTCGAAATTGAGGCCACCGCTGAAATGGCATCAGTGGCACCATCTCCCTAGTCTGTGTGCCATTACACTATGCTGCACTGACCATGATGGGCGCCCAGGTCCATGATAAAACATTTGTGGCGCCGTGAAAAGTTCAGATCGCGTAATCGGCGTGGCGAGTTCAATTACACGGTGGAAAGAACGAGCAACGAGTTGGACCCAAGAAAGGGAGAACTTGGCCATTGTGATATCAGTGACAGCCAAACAGAACAAACGCCAAGAAAAGCAGTTCCCTTGAGAATAGAAAAGATTTGCATAATTATTCTGGGAACACATTACATGAAATGAACGGCTGTGTAATTCATTCCTGGAGGATTGCTCTACCCACACCAGCGTTAAAGCTTCTGTCTGGGCAAAATTGTAAAAAGAGATGGGACAGCATGTAAGGGAAGGCTGGGGATACATCAGGATGTGCCAGCATGGGTGTGCTTGCATTTGCAGGTGTGTTTGATGAGGCCATTTGTATGCTGTCAGTGTCCAGAGATGGATGACGCTGACTTTAAGTGAAATGTTTCGGCTCTGACAACGGATATATCAAAAGTCCACCACATCTAAACATGATGCTGGGTTGGAAAGTTATAGCAGGTCACTGGCTCACAGCTAAATATAGCAGTGCAAACAAGTCATTGTGTATATATTGGTACTTTTGATACTAGTATATTTTTATGTTAATGCTTTTAGACTTCAGTGAGATTTTTAATGAAGGGCTTGTACTTGTAACAGTATCTCAAAAGTTAGGTATTGCTATTTTTAAGTAAAAGCTCTAAATACTTCTTCTGCCGCTGATGTAAATATGCATGTAATTGCATTCCGAAGTCTGCAGAAGGACTTGTATCCGTGTTGAAGATGCATGAAAAAAATGTTAACTCCTGAGTGGCTTGCCGCATGTATGCTACCTAACTTCGAAGAGAGCAAACGCACACTGATTTGATTAACCCCAACTTGAGTCTTTAAAGTATCCTATCCTATGTCAGCAAAATCATCAAAGCGACCGTCTCCTTCATAAAGCCTTGATCAAAGGCATTCTCGGCATACTGTGCCCTTCCATATTGTTAGCTCACGGGTAGAATGTCTACATCTGCACAACATTATTGGTTTTATGGGGATTTTATAAGTGGAGACAGACCGAAAAACGGGAGAGAGAGAAGTGACATTTCCCCCTCTTGGCTACACCATCGGCCCACCAACTCTGCTGCATTTGCAATTGTGTCGCATGTACACGCTTGAAAGGAAGTCCTCATTGTTGGCTCTGGCTGCCTTCCCATACATTACATCAATACACTTTTCGCTGTAAATGACCACCTCTATAAGATAAGGATGATGCATGTCTGCCCTGCCTTGGGTTAAACAGATACAGTAATCTTCATAATTGTTCTCATCCACCATAACAAATGGTGGGTACTGCCATCTAGAGAGATACATCTTTTAGTTTAAATGACAACAACTAATAACAGTTATATTTTGAGAGGCTTTTTGGGTCATAAATCATACCCAGATAGAATAGCTTGATACTGGCCGCAGGAATGTGTATCACATCACTTGCAGATATGTGCAAGTTTATCCTTATCCTTTCATATGAGCATTATGATAATATTTGCTTATATTATGTAGCAAATGGTTGTTGGAAGTATTTGAAAAAAAAATCTACTCGAAACGTTTCTGGCATTAACACTGAGCAGGTGCAGAATATGTTTTCATTAAAGCGGTGAGCCAATCAGCAGCTCAGGATTTAAACTGCATATATAGCATTTATTATCATGCTGTCTCACAGACCAGTATTCTATTTCAAACATGTCACTTACACCCACATTTATCTAGTAAACAACGTAATTCTCTTGTCATACACACTACTATTCCAACTAACATCTGATGGTGTGTGTGTGAGAGAGAGTAATAGTGTTTATAAGACAAAGGTGTGTGCGTAAATATGATTTATGAACTAAAAGTCCACTCGCATTTATCTCGCCTGACACCTAATCTCATTAGAATAATAATCTTTCGATCCAAGGCTGTGCACTGTTGTATTTTCATGTATCACCTTGGTTTCATGTGTTGAATTACAGGCACACACACAGACACCCCTACCCCACCTTCTTATGCCCCCACCCACCCGCTCCACTCACAGCAGGCAGCTCAGACCTCAGGCCACTTCAGTAGATCAAAGAAATGTCTGTATAAACCCCCCGTTTCCATAAAACCTCCAAATCCCACAACACCGCCCCAGTGGCTCAAACTAACCCCACAACACACACTCCCTACTCTTTCACTTTCAGTAAAAACCCAGCAGTAAGAGGGTCAGCTGCCTTCATGTGATTTCTATCCCAGGCTTTCATACTAGTCGGCGATATTCATTTTGTTTTGTGCACGTGCAGACATTAAATATCCACATATTCGCATTCACTACGTGCAGGATTTCCATATTCCCGCGGATAAAAGCGCACTCACAGATTCTGACACTATCACACCTCTTCTTTCAACACCCATCCCCCTCCTCAGCCCCTTCCAGTTTGGGCAGCGTTACGGTTTGGTTTGGCTAAGCTAGCTGCTCACTCGCCACGTCTGGTGCTGGTTTCCAGGCCACAATGCCAGTGGGCGTGGGAGGGTTGCAGGCTGAGCCAAAGACCGCATGAACATCACCACAGTGCTGACGAAAAGAGGGGCCTCTGAACTTTTGGGGATCGTTGCTGCTCTCATCTGACTGTGTGGCACACCGCAGCAAGGAATCCAGATGACAGTGATGCTTTGCACTACTCTCTGCGTTCCAAAGTTTTCTCAATAAACAGCAGCGTTTGGAGCAAGGAGTGGAATAAACCATTTCCGTCAGGGTACAGTCGTGAAGTTTTAAAGACCATTTATTATAACGTGAAATGCATTTGAAGTTGGGGCTGTTGCTCTCCACATCTGACGACAATAACATCTAGCTAACCAATAGTTGTTGAAGTCTTTTACCAAGAAAAAGCTTCTCAATTCTAAGTAGTAGGCCTATCTGCATTTCTCTGCTATGTAATACTGCGATAATGGTCCAATTTTTTAGACAATTTCAAAAATCCATTCTTGGAATCCGGTGAAATTATAATTGCATATTAAAGACTTAGCAATTAAACAAAATTATTAATTAATCAAATTACCAATAACAATTATTGTTTGATAATGACATTTTAAGTCCTAATAAAAATACAGGCCTATTTCACAGCAGACATTTTGACTTGGAAAAGCACAGGTAGCGAAACAGCTAAATCTTTAATTTGATTAATTCCACTTGCTCTTCCCCATCTCCACATTTCTGCTGTGAAAAATATCTATGGAGATTCACAGAGCTACACGACAGGGCACAGTGTACTTTAGCACATCATCGTCCTGTTCATGCTCTCGAAATTCTCCCGGCAGCCATGTCTGGCACTTTCATAGGTCTGTTGAGAGACTTTGCACATATATGGGCCAGAGAGATGGCCTGGTTATTAGCTATATTTAGCCAGAACATGAAATAGGAGGCCTAATTTCAAGATTTAGAATGCTGTTTTCTTATGCGACACTAACTTCTATGAACATCTCCGGTCAGTTTTCATAACACTTAACTTTTTTAATTAAAACCAAACATTTTCAGTATTTTAAAATCTTTATTTAATTTTCTGTCTAGATACTAGTCTGACACACTTCCAACTTCCACTTCCACTTCTGTACAAAGACTGCACAGCTTGCAGTTATCAAGTCAACATTAACATCAATCATTGGTGATATTTTGTTGCTTTTGATCAGACTGACTTGTGACAGCACAGCTAGTGTTATCTTTCTTTTGCCTTTTTGAGTGTTTCAGAAGTGTGGGCAATCTTCAGCTCTGACATTAAAACCATTGCATCTGACACATATGGAACTTCTCATTTGTCATTACTGCGATAAAGAGCTGGATGACACCGCAGGCGCCGTTTCCTGGCTGTCACCCCCATCTTCACCTCGCACATCACACACACCGCCTCAGATGTGGATCGCCTGTGATGTGATTTTAACTCATTGGGGGTGACTGTGGTGGGTCTGCTGCACATGGTTGTTGAATAAATGTGAAAAAAGAAACCACATCCTTGTGCACAGCAGCCGCACATTTCCAAGGATCATGAGCAATTGTACCAAGCGCTGGTTTGAATCGCAGACTGCAGGACTGCAAAATACAGCCAGATCTGCACCTGGAGCAATACTAAAGCTAAATGAAGAGTACGATACATTATGATTTTCAAACATATTTCCTCAATATGTTGTGAATTGTTAACTAATTAATTATTTAGCTACTTGACCTGTTGCATTTATGTAGCGTCCCACATTTCAGCAATGTTGAACTCTGTTGTCAATGTTATGAATTGGAATTACTCCTGGAAGAATTACAAAGTAACAATAATTTACTAAAATCATTCCTATCCTACTAAAACATAGTCAAGAGGCGGCAAAAAATCAGTTTGGGATTAAAAAGATGAATCTTTGCTTAAATAAAAAAACAAATCATTTTTCATTTAGCAAATTTCAGTGTCTTAATATTTAAGAGCCAGTCTCTACATAAAAGTATAGGAACTTCTCCCACGTTTTCATGGGCTCTGTTGTGGTTTATGTTTTTCGGGGCTACATTAAAAACAGGTGAGCCATTAGTCCACCTTTAGAAAATGTGAAGCTAACATTAATGTATCGTGTAATGTTAACGTTCACATTTAGATTTGATCATATCGCAACAGATATATGTAAAAACTGGTACAAAAGGTTTAATAATCTTCTCACTATCAGTATTTAATGATTGTACTTAAGCGCTCTGAGTGAGAGAAGAGCGCTATATAAAGAAAATGTATTATTATTATTATTACTTGCAAAAACCCTTTTGTTTCAGTCATGTAACTGACAGATATGATTATTGCCCCTTCATGTGGTTTATCTTGAGGAGATGCTAATGAAGACATTATTTCATGCGCCATTAATCGCCAAACATGCACAAACACATGGTCAGACTTCCCTGAAGAATCAGGTCATCCCTGGAATGATTCATATTTCAATCTATTAAACACACACACACACACTGAACACATTGACTGTGCCTCATTACATCAGTGTGTGTATCCATGCGTGAGCAGACCTAATGACTGACGGGAGGCACTCCACAGACTTACTGTATCGTTTGCTGTCTCCTCTGTCTGTGTTTGTGTGTGTGTTCCTGTTGCAGTGTGCCCTCGCTGCCCTGCAGTAGATTTGGTAGAGGATATTAAGCTAATGGTATTTTTTTTTTAGAATATAATGTCATGTGTTAGTGAGCCAATTGGGGAGATGAAAAAGAGCCGACGCTTATTAAGATTCATTAGGCGGTTCCATTCTCTTATCACTGTTTCATCCATTACAAACCAAAGACTGTAAAGACTGACTTTCTGTCATCCTGTAGGGCTGCCCTAGTTGGCTGTTTGCCTGTAAACTGTCAAGATTTTTGGCTCTGGTGCTTTCTTTCTACTGATGTAATGTGGACTGATAGCAGGTGACTCATATATAGTATTTGGTCAATCTGTGTATTCCTGTGAAAAGAGTCAAGAGACTGACCTTGGACTGGCTTACCTTGCTTATGATTACTGGCAATGGAGATTAAAGGTTTGTCCGTGAAAGGTTGGACCGAAAAATTACAGAATGAACTAAGAGGGTTTCTGGAAACATGGAGGGAAAAGCAATTTCAAAAGATTTGTGTATCGCTGAAAGGAATCTTGGAAATCTTTCAAAAATATCAAAATACAGGAACAAAATTGTAAGGAATTAACTAAACTGTGTGCCCTAATGTAAGCTTTTGTATTAGCATATCCATCTACCTAGTTTACAAATTCAGTGGTAACCTAACCCAGTGTTACTTCCAAGGCCTGGAGTTAGCCTATCGTTAGCTGAGTCAGACGGATACATTTCAGCCAGCAAAATAGTTGTTGTTAACTAGTAATATGTTGACTTTTGTCTTAAATCAGGTACCCGTTATGTAATTGACATTTACATGCATTGAAGTGAAGTAAATTTTTTATAACATTACTATACCAAATGCATTATTCATTTATGCATTAATTATCTTCTTGTGAAGACACACACCCACACACACATCATTAAGAGTCACTTAGTAGCACAGCTGGTGTGAAATAACATCTGTCCTTTTCTACTGGAGTATTTTTTAGACTGTGGTCCCCTGCTGCTGTCAGCCAAAGATCAAGGCCCAGAGCCGGGAGCTGAAAGGGCAGTTAGGCAAAATACTGTGAGATTTGATCTTACAGAGGCACTGTGACGGTTTAATCCAAACCTTTAACGCACAAGCTAAATCTATAGCTATGTCAATGTTTTAACTAAGAATGATCTGCAAGCCAATTTCTCATATATTTAATTTATATACCTGTCTGATATCAAAGACCTCCTCCATCGGTAGAGAGCAGCACACATATACTACCATTCAACCCGTGGCGCTTGCACTTGTTTTTGAACTAGAAATAGAAAATACATTAATCTCTGTTTCTCCCTGAACTGTTCTGAATCTGCCCTTAATTTCCCAGTCACGGTGAGTCACTGTCGAGGAAGTCCCTCTTAACTGAAACAAGGGGAGTGTGTGCTGTGTTTGCCCAAACAGTAAATGTCAGCGCTCCGCTGATTGAATGCACGTCGACAGGGATAACTGTGGGGCAGCATGCTGGAAGGGCAGAGAGGGAGTGCGGCCCAGTGACCTAGACTAGTCACACACCTCCAGCACTGCTGGCCCCCATGGCCAGAACGAAACCCCTTCAGGCCTGTTAGGTCTATTATTTGTTACTCATCCTTTATAATGTCCTGACCTGTTTGGGTAATGAGAAACAGATTTGTTTTTAATCCACAAATACCTTTGATTGCCTAACATTTTTGGGAAATCATTGCAGTCATATTGCAAACCTTTCTCATTTGGTGCTTCCAAGAAGCACACGCAAGAAGAGTTATTTGCTACTGCTTGTGACCCAGACCTGAACTGTGCTGGGTATCACAATTAGCGATGGGCTGTTTGCCTTACAAAACACAAACGGATGTGAGTCTGTTTTGGTAACTACAGTATTGCTGCTTTCAGGTATTTTAAGTATGAATAATTCTAACTATTTATGGCTTTAAAGGTATCTGTTGCTGATTTACTGTTGGCAGTCCCTGTTCTTTTCCAACGTTGACCGTGCCATTTCCAACGTTGACCGTGCCAGCACAGTCAGAAGTGCCGAATTGCCTTCAAAAAATACTGCAAGGTACATAGATATATGTTGACCTAGTTGTGCAACAAGGCATTATGGAAATACGGACCAAGGTCATCCAGTATTTATCTCAATCCGTATATATGCTTCACGTTTGATTAAATACGGTTCATTAATTAAATTGTACAGTTTATCATTATTCCTTGATTATGAATTGTAGTTTGAATGTAAAAAAACATTCAATGACTTGCATCACATTCATACAGTTGTCACATACAGTATCTCACAAAAGTGAGTACACCCCTCACATTTCTTCACATTTTTCTTTATATCTTTCCATGGGACAACACTGAATAATTGACACTTTGATACAATGTAAAGTAGTCAGTGTACAGCTTGTATAACAGTGTAAATGTACTGTCCCCTCAAAATAACTCGACACACAGCCATTAATGTCTAAACTGCTGGCAACAAAAGTGAGTACACCCCTTAGAAAAAAATTACAAATTGGGCCCAAAGTGTAAATATTTTGTGTGGCCACCATTATTTTCCAGCACTGCCTTAACCCTCTTGGGTATGTAGTTCACTAGAGCTTCACAGGTTGCCACTGGAACCCTCTTCCACCCATTTATGACAGCATCACAGAGCTGGTGGATATCAAAGACCTTACGCTCCTCCACCTTCTGTTTGAGGATGCCCCAAAGATGCTCAATAGGGTTTAGGTCTGGTGACAGGCTTGGCCAGGCCATAACCTTTACCCTCAGCTTTTTTAGCAAGGCAGTGGTTGTTTGGAGGTGTGTTTGGGGTCGTTATCATGTTGCAATACCACCCTGCGGCCCAGTTTACGAAGGTTGAGTGCACGTGGTCAGTGTCATACACAGAGGTTGGCTTTGGAAAATAGACGTATGAGTGCTGCCAGCATTGCTGCAGGGCTTGAAGGGGTGGGGGGTCAACCTGTCAGTGCTCAGACCATACGCCACACTCTGCATCATACTGGTCTACATGGCTGTCATCCCAGAAGAAAACCTATTCTAAAGATGATGCACAAGAAACCCCACAAAAAGTTTGCTGAAGACAAACAGACTACGGACATGGATTACTGCAACCATGTCCTGTGGTCTGATGAGACCAAAATACATTTATTTGGTTCAGATGGTGTTAAGAGTGTGGAGCGGCAACCAGGTGAGGAGTACAAAGACAAGTGTGTCTTGCCTAGAGTCAAGCATGGTGGTTGGAGTGTCATGGTCTGGGGCTAAATGAGTGCTGCCAGCACTGGGGATCTACAGTTCATTGAATTCTAACATGTACTGTGACATACTGAAGCAGAGCATGATCCCCTCCCTTCATAAACTGGGCCGCAGGGCAGTACTGCAACATGATAACGACCCCAAACACCCCTCCGAACGACCACTGGCTTGCTAAAGAAGCTGAGGGTAAAGGTTATGGACTGGCCAAGCATGTCTCCAGTCTTAAACCCTATTGAGCATCTTTGGGGCATCCTCAAACGGGAGATGGAGGAGCGCAAGGACTCTAATATCCACCAGCTCCTTGATGTCGTCATGAATGGGTAGAAGAGGGTTCCAGTTGCAACCTGTGAAGCTCTAGTGAACTTTGTGCCCAAGAGGGTTAAGGCAGTGCTAGAAAATAATGATGGCAAAACAAAATATTGACACTTTGGGCCCAATTTGGACATTTTTTCTTAGGGGTGTACTCACTTTTGTTGCCAACAGTTTAGACATTAATGGCTGTGTGTCGAGTTATTTTGAGGGGACAGTAAATTTACACTGTTATACAAGCTGTACACTGACTACTTGACATTGTATCAAAGTGTCATTTATTCAGTGTTGTCGCATGGAAAGATATAATGAAATATTTGAAGAAATGTTAGGGGTGTACTCACTTTTGTGAGATACTGTACATTCACACAGCGACAAGAGAGCCCTGACTTGCCAAGGGCATCGCTGCTTTATTTCCTTGTTTGTGTCAGGCAGTGTAGATGCTAGGTAGCTACGTACGTGTTGCAGGGGTTCCCAAAGGACAGATGCAGTATTTTGAGCTTATTGATGTTTCAGTCAAGGATACCTCAAGATCACCTCTGAAGCACAGCTGCTGCTAAGCTACCTTTTCTGTTTAGTGTTGTGGTGTTATCATCGTCAAGTAAAAAAATGGATAAATTAATACGATAAATATGTAAAGTATGCGGGAAAGTGGGCTCTGAGCGAGGAGTAGTTAGTGTTAGCACTTAGCTATGCCCTCATGGAGATTTACAAGATGTACAGGATGTTGACAGCGCCATGTGAGCAGAAACAGGTGGTACCCTCATTTCTATTCTGGGAGCCATCTACAGTATTTGATCAACTGCACTGGTATGCCAGTTCCATTAAGACATTCAGGCCCAGTTTAATGGCGACAAACACACAGCTTGTGGACATAGTAGGTTGAGTAGGCAAACATTAAGGAAGATCAACACACATAAAATAACTCCTAAATACAATGAATGTTTAGGAAGTTGCTGTGGGATTTCAATCTGCACTGTCTCATATTGGCCTACATGTCTTGCTGCATCCAAGGGAGATTGGACGACGCTGTAGGCTAATGCAGAGTGCAGCACACACACACACACACACACACACACACACACACACACACAGACAGACAGACAGACAGACAGACAGACAGACAGACAGACAGACAGAATTCAATTCGAGAAGGGCAGAGGGGCATTGAGTGTAAACACCTCGGATAATGTGGTTTTGTCTCCTCTGCTTGGGCCCTTTTAATCTCAGCAAGCAGGGTTTTATTTGGACATTAAGGCGTGATAAAGATCAGTGGAAAGATAATAACGGGCTGGGGATTATAGGGAGCCAGCCTTATATCGCAAAAATACTCTAAACAAAAAGCAATAAATGACTTTGAATCGGAATACGGTTTAAGAGATGGCATCCACATAGCAGAGTCTACTGTGTAGTGTGTAAAATCCCCCCCCCCCCCCCCCCCCCCGTCCATTTTCTCCTGGCAGTGTTGTGTCCTGGAGGCAGAGCAACACAACAGACGGGACTCCCACCTCACAGCCTGCAGGGTGGAGCTGTCTCACTGTAAGGGGAAAAAAAACGCTGCCAGCAACACAGAGAGTCCAATCGCTCTGTCGCAGAGGGGGGAGCCCATGCGGAACACCGCTGTTTTACATTTTTGTAAGAGAGAAAAAACTAAATTAGCAGTGATGCCATGTTGGGAAAGTAGCCTGAAGGCAGAGAGATGAGGCCTTGAGACCAGAAGGATGCCTGTTCACACACAGACAAAGATAGAAATATGTGAACGTGGCACATTATCAAGCCTGTAGGGAAATCTAGCTATCTATTTTTTTTTCTTCTCTGTCTTCTCATCAGGTCTTGGATGAAAGCGGATGTGATTTCTTGTGGCTGTGTTAGACACAATACATATATGAATAATTCACAGATAATGAGGGGATACTCAATGGACTTGGGCAGCACCTGGTACTGCGTTCACTGGGTTTATCGGTTTCTTTTATTTGACAGAGATTTCCAATTTATTTGCGCATAAGGATAACCTCTATAGGGGAAGGTGGGGTGATTTGTGCATTTTGGAAGTTGCAAAACCCCTTGTTTCTAGAAAACCGTGGAAGAAATTGGAAATGTGACCACATATTTAAGAAGAGCCATCCATTTGACTCATCCTGTAAAGAAGGGAGACACAAGGAATAAGATATAAACACATTTAAGCTCAAAAAACCGTGTTTTGCCTTTCAAAGTAAAATTTCCATGATCAAGGTTTTTTGATTATTGTGTCTGAACAATTATAGACACGTTTGAAAACATTTGACACATGTTTTAGTGCTTTGGTATGCTACACTTTGAGTCTATATAGTTAGCACAATGTCAACCCTAAATTGCTGCATCATGCCTATTATCCAAAATTCTGGGGATGGGGTGATTTGTGCGCAAGGGCCTGGGTGAGTTATAAGTAAGTAAGTAAGTAAAATGTATTTATAAAAGCACATTTATGACAGTTTGCACTGTCCAAAGTGCTGTACATAGTGCATTCAGTAGGTAAACAATGAAGGTACAATAACAATAACCAAAATAAAAGACGTAAAGCCCATACATCCACATAAACACAGATAGTAGTGCAGAGGTAAGATAGTTAATGGGGAGGAAACACCAGGGTGTACATATGGGTTTTGAGCCTTGATTTAAAGGCAGAAATGTAGGGGGAATCACATTTGTCAGGCGGCAGTTGGTTCCACAAGCACGGAGCAACTAGTGCAAAGTACATTTCTGAGAGTTGTGCCAGTGGCATGGCTGTATACGCTGGTCACCAAAAGAAAGTGATTGTCTACAGTAGCTCAGAAGAGAGTGACATCTCAATTCCACTTAACGACACCACTGATGAGAGTTCAGATGGCCAGAAAGATGATGATGGTGACTTTGTCATTGTGAACACAATGACGCACACACGTGGGGTGATTTGTGCGTCAAGACAACTTTTTTTCCGAAAGCTATATTTCTTAAACAGTTTATTCCAGATCCAAAGTTTTTATTGCCAGGGATGCACAACATCCTGAAATATATGTACATATTTGAGTTGGAGACATAACTGTCAAGGCCTCACTTTAAAATCACTTTGAGTAAAAAGTTGCACAAATCACCCCACCTTCCCCTACTATGTCTGGGGCTCAATCAATATGTATTGAGTCTATTTTTTACACATTTTACTATGGATCTTCATGTGTCCTGAATAAAATCATATATATATATAATACCTGCTCACAATGTTCAGCTAATCTGCAGCCCAAGCGCTCATTCTCTGTATAAATTTGTAGAAAACATAACAGGTGATCATTATAAGGTGTCACCTTGGAAACAAATTTCAAAACGTATCTGCCTTAATTATTCTCCATCACAGCAGAATCCTTTTGAATGCACATTTCTCATTGATATTGTGTAGTAGTGTTAGAAAAAGCATAAATATTTAAGTTATGTCTCCCTTTTGTTAGCAGGGCAACACTTAGAGGTGAATTTAAAGGGGCAGATATAGCCTAACTTATTATCAGCAAATCAATGTTAACAAGCTTGAAATTAATACAATTAATAACTTACTCCATTTTGTTTATTTGTATTATGAATAATGTTTTTCTCCTACTGTTTGCCTTACAGTATGTTTGCTCTTATTTATTTATTTTAGCCTACTTTTCTGCCAAGTTAAAAAAAGTAAGTCGGAATTATATGTTACTTTAATTGACAAAAAGTTTAGATAGGCCTCAAATGGATGGATGGATGGATGGATGGATGGATGGATGGATGGATAGATAGGTAGACAGACAGACAGACTTAATTGGTGTATCTGTATCATAATAAAAGTTGTGTTCCGTCCAAAAGGGGGCGCCATCGCGGAGGGACGAGCCTCGTGCATGCTGCTGCCATTGGCTCATGCGACGTTATAAATACAGGCAAATGGCATGTACCGGCTCATAGCAGGCGGAGAGGCTGGGGGGAGACACACACACACAAACGCACAACGCCGGCAAACTGGGAGGCACCGCGACCTGTATCTTTTCGCTTGCTTCGCATCTCGACGACTGACCCACACACGCAAGACATCGGGGACTGTATTATTTTTTCACTTTTCGTCCCGGGGGGAAATCAATGAAGGAGAGACGCTCTTGTCAGAATTATCTCTGAAATCCGGCATGGATCCCAGTCAGAGCGTGAAGTGTAAGATCGTGGTGGTGGGAGACAGCCAGTGCGGGAAGACTGCCCTGCTTCACGTGTTTGCCAAGGACTGTTTCCCTGAGGTGAGACCCAGCAAAACCCCCGCACATTGATTAACATCATGCAAATGAACCGTTGTTTTCTTCTATTGATATACAGTGCTTTTATTACCAAACATGCCTTGCCCTTTTATGTAGATGGATGAGACACATAAGTGCTCCAATAAGATCAAGGACATACATTGAGTGTCTATTATGATGCATGTGTGCTGCAGCTGTAATGCTTTATCTAACAGACAGTGCTGCAGTATTTACTAAGTATTTACTACTAATCTAATATTAGTATGGGTTTATGTATTAATATTATTATTCCACTGTATATTAATGTTAATTTTCATCAAAGTTGAAAACACTTTTTTGTCCCTGCTAATGTGAAACCCTGTTGATGTTTGCCTGCAGAGCTATGTCCCCACTGTTTTTGAAAACTACACGGCCAGTTTTGAAATCGACACCCAGAGGATTGAGCTCAGCCTGTGGGACACCTCAGGTAATTTACGCCCTGTCTTGCCTCTCTGCTTTTTCTGTCGGGTGTCACTGCGGAGCGGTTCTTGTGAAATGCCTGGACATGTCCAAAACAAAAAACCCTGTGACCCCCGTCCCCTCTGGACATGCAAACTGCTCTCTTTGGCTGATTAGAGATGATGAGATAAGAGGGGGGGAATGGCATCATCTTTCCACCAGATGAAATGTAATTCAGGCTGAGGTATTTCTCTTCAGATCTGTCTGAATCACAAGCTTTAAAGGCTTCCCAGCGTTTTTATGAATCCTGAAAGTAATCTATGACCCAGCATTTTAATCAACAAAACTGGGTTAATCCTTTTCCAGACACTTTCCCCCTTCAGATTGGCCACTGGCTCACCTTTTACCCACATAGAAATGTTCAGTGGTAGTTCTCTGTCGAACACAAAGAATGCATCAAAAGCACAGGGGTTTTGATTTATGAATTCTTCAGCAGAAACAGGAAAGGGCCGATAATGATAGGCTGAATGGTTGCGCATTTTTCCTACATCTGGAGGACATACTTTTCAAATTCTTCCCCATTGCATGTTCTTTTTTTAAGGGGGGGGGGGGGGAGTTTTGTTGTGCAACATGTGTATTAGCTCTCCAGCTTTTTATCGCTTGTTGGTTGGACTTTGTGTTTGGGGTCCAAGCCAGCTGCTGCGTCCCCCGTGTGTGTTGTGTGTAAACATCCCACTTTCCCATCCATCAATGCCCGAGCAGTGAATAGCACAGCAGACAGGCGTGAGTGGGTCGTATGTTGCATGTGTGCGAGCGTGTGTGTGTGTGTGTGTGGTGTGTGTGTTGTGTGTGTGTGTGTTTGGGTGTGGTATGGGCGGGGGGAAGCCCGACAGCCAGCTGTTGTGGGGGTCTCTGGTCCTGAATTCCTGAGCATGTTTGAGTAACTTTCTCGAAGGCGAAGGTCTGCGTGAAACTCTCTTGTTCCTCCTCAAAAGAGACACAGTTAAATTTTTTTACGAATTCAGGTTCTTGCTAATTCAGGGTTTTTGCAAATATGTAAGAGCAGCTGGGCCTCCCCTGAGCAGCATCGTTTCATACACGAGGAGGGGAAACGAAAATAAAGACATCAGCAGATAATCCTCATTGCAGGCTTGGTTACACTACGAGCAAGAAAACAAGGGGCTCACATTTTATAATGTTTCACCCGACTGTGTTGTGTGTGTGTGTTTGTGTGTGTGGTGTTGTGTGTGTGTATTGAGAAAGAAATGAAAGCCGACCAGAGTGAGAATTTTTGTTTTATTGCACTGTGTTGGCCGGCAGCCTGGAGCCATTTTTCTTTTTCTTTCTGCTTCATAAAACAGCAAGGGGGGGAGAACGGTTCCTATTAGATCAGTGGGTCTGAGATTTAGCCAAACCCCCCACCCAAACGCACACAAGCATGCACACACTATCCAGAGACTGATTGATACAGCTTTCAGCTCCACTGGTCCCTTTGTAGAGACAATCCAATCGATCCCTTATCTCCTGAGGTGTGCTGGGGAGGCAATCGGACAAAGACCAGGATGTGAAGAACACCTCCTGCATTGCTATCCCCCCTCTTCTATCACACACACGGTGGTGGTCTTTGTTCTACAGTCATGAGTGGCTTAATGAGCAGCCTGCTGAGCGCGTGTGTGTGTGTGTTTAAAAGGGAGGGTGATGAGAGTAATTTAGGTCATTAAGGTAAATGCCTGCCAGTTGAATTGCCTTCCATTTGTCCCCCACCCAGCTCGTCTGTGCTAGCTTTGCTTCACCAGACTCGGGGTGGGGTGTGGCGGGGCCAAGGCACGCAGCAGTTTGATTTACCAGAGTGAGTTCTTAATTAGCTGCAAAGGTTTTAGTTTGAGATCCAAACCAAACGATAGGAAGACAGTGATGTTAAACAGAAGAACCCCTGAGACCCCTTCTCATTTTCAGAAGGGCAAAACCTATATTTGTTGACCTAGGGCTGGACTGCAACTAAGGACTATTTTCATAATTGACAATTTTAGTCCTAGGTGATGTATTTAAAATGATTGTCCAACCTTCAAAAACCCAACGATATTTCATTTGTAAAAAAACTGTAAATATTCACATTGGAGAAGCAGGAACCATCAAATGTTGTACTTTGTACAATTGAGTGATTCTAAATCCTGGATATTTGGATTGTATGGCTGCATGGGAGCAGAACAAAAAGCTATGAACACAACAGTGACATACTAATGGCATGTTCGCAAAGAGTTTTTTATTTAAACATCCACCTGACAAGCATCAGTCCACCCTCCTTTTAGCTCTGGTTTGTTGTCCACCAACTCCTGACTACAAATTGTCAAGGCGAAACCTTATTATGTACTTCTGCTGGAATGGACCCCAGGAAACGAATCTCACTTTGGATATCAGTCAGACATGTCAGGCATTTTCACATCAATGACTCCATAGAAACATGTGTTGGACCCCACACATCTCTTTTGGTGATGTTTATCCTTGGATACCTTTAGAGAAAGTTTGTTGTTGTTGTTTGTTTGGTGCTGATTTGAACAGCTGCCGACTCTGCACTTTAAAATATGACCCACTTTGGAAAACAGGAAGAAAGTCAGATAAAGACTTTTTGAAGGAACATGCATAATTACAGTTCAGTTAGAGCAGCCCGGATTATCATTTCCTTGTGTAGTTTCTAGATCCTGCTCCATGTGCTGTTTCCCCTGTAATGCTGGACTGCTCAGCTGTGGGACTGCTTTATGCACCCAGTAAGCTCCTCTACACTGTGCCCCCTCAATTCCTCTGTCGGCAGCCATTGTTGCATTGGATCACATTTCTGGGCTCAGCGAATTGGAGCCGCATGTCTGGCATTCCTCAGACTAAAAGTTTCTACTTCCTCCTCCACAAAGACCCCTATTGTACCCAGCAAGCCCCGATGCTTCTCAGAGGGGAAGAGAAGTGGCGTGCCTTACTAAAGCCCTACCTCGTTTCCAAGGGGGAAATTGAATCACACTGGAATTTTGCCGAGCGGAGAGAGAACCTTGAGCTGTATCAATGGTGGTGATACGTTATTTGAGCTAAAGGACAGTGGGAATAATACACTTCCTGACTGCTAATGTTGTGGAAGGACTTTCTTTGTGATGTTACACCTGACATTAAAATCTGTGTCTGGTCTTGACACTACTGAACACCTTCTATTCACCTTGCAGCCTTTTCACATGTCTGTTTGAATGTGTTTTCGTATGGGTTGTAAAGTGGAGTCAGACTTCATTCACACTTAGTTGTCAGTGTGGCCTGTGAGTGTCAACAGCAGCACCCCACCCAGGTTATTTATGGGACATTTTTAGAGTGGGTTTTAGGTCCATAAACATCTAAATGTTACAATAGTAGTTTATATTGTATCTTAACATATTACATTGTGAACTAGACTAGATAATCTTAACATTGCATTGTATTTGAAAATATATTATCTTAGATTAGATACTATATTGTAACATATCTAATAGTAATTTATTGTAACACATAGTTTGGCATCGCAACTTCAAATCATCTTAACATATATTGTTTTAATTTTTCTTAACAAAGTACTGTAAAATACATTCTAATATTCATACCTTCTCAAATTACATGGCAGGATGTCAGCATTTGCAGCGACAGTGAACTTGGTAACCACAGCAACTACAGCAGATATTTGTTCAGGTTACTTCAGTTTAAATTGCTCTTTGTCTTCTCTGTGTTGAATGTGTGTGGCTGGCGAGAGGTTATATATCATAGCTCGCTGGTGTTGGAAGGCTGGACGTGCCTGTCGCTGATTGTTGTTTCCACAGGTGTTCCAGACATAACTCCTCTCCACACACACACATACGCGCTCACCGCCCCTCGGCTCCGTTGTGCTCAGCTATGTTAGCTATGCAGTAAATCAGCAGGCCTGCAGACCTGTTGCCATACCGCCAGACTGTCAGGCGCAGCTGGCTTACCTCAGGAGCGTGTGTGTTTATGTGAGATAAAGGTTGCGTTCCAATCACATACTCTTTCTTTTTTTTCTATTCTACATACTACATCCGACGATAAAAAGAATCTAGTTAGGATGCAGTAGGCATACTATTGGGACATACTTTTACTCTCTTATTTCATCATAACATTGCGCCTTGATCTTGCCTCTTGCTTTTATATCCATCGCATCCCCGTTTGTTTTCATATGGAGCTTCGTCGATGTGACGTCACTTCACGTGCGCACTGGATTGTGGGTCAGAATCACCCAAATAGGATGCATTTTCAACAATAACAATCTTGGCCGCATGAAGTAGGACATCCGGGTACTTCTAACCATCCTAAATCTGGCCACAAGAATCGGGACGTCCTAAATCTTTTTTCTACATACTATATAGTAGAAAGTATGCGATTCGAACGCAACCAAAGTAAATTTCCATGTCATTTAGTCATTTGTGTAATGGCTTCCTAAAAAGGTGGGATGTCTTGAACATCCTGCTATTTTAGAGCTGGATTCCAGACACTCAACATCACTTTTTTTGTTGTGTCTTTATCTGGAAGTCATGGAACATCTGGTAATTTGAATAATGAGTCACATTATACTGAATAGAGCTGTATGTATTTTCCAGCTCGTTTAAGGCATGTTTATTGCATTTAGTGTACTTTTGATCCCAGCTGTTGTGTAAGCCGGCCCGGAAAAGCTTTACTTAACCAGGAAGGAAGTATATTTCAACATATGGAGTTTCTACTTAGTCATGGAAAATCTTTTTTTTTTAATTTTTTTTCTCATCAGGACCACAGTGGAAGTTTGGTATTGTTTCAGATTATACAGTATCCTCCCCTGTCATTTTGCAGAACAGAATTTGTTTTCTGTGAGCATGACACAAGGGCAGATGTGAGAGAAGGCTAGAGGGCTGGAGAGTGTCATTGTGTCTGTTTAAAGGACAGAGCTGTTGGAAAGGGTGTGTCTTCCTTCCAGATTTAGAGATCCTGTGGGAGAACAATGACAGGAGCTAATTAGATGACAGTCACCAGGTCTTGTGTGTGTGTGTGTGTGTGTGTGTGTGTGTGTGTGTGTGTGTGTGTGTGTGTGTGTGTGTTAGCTGTGGGATATCCTCTTATCTTTCCGTTTGGCAGGATGGTGACCTCAGTGCAGAGTATAGTCTCTGACGCAGGCCTAAGCGTCAGAGACTATACTAAGAAATAGAACGTATCCTTTTAAAAGTCACTTAAAAACCATTGCAGCACACTTTAATGTGCCACATTTTAATCCTCTTTTAATTGTATTTTTCTTAATTTTCCTTTTTTTTAATGTTTAATACTGTGTGTCCCTTTTATAGTAAAGCATAAATTGCAGCTATAAATAGTTTAATCTAACGGTATAACCAACCAATTCTTCAACACATTTCATCCAACTCCTTTAGCTAACCCTTTCAGTCACGGTCTGATTTTTCCACTGATAGCTTCCAAGCGTTGAAAGCTGAGAAAAAAAGAAGAAGGAAATACAATGCAATGTGGTCGTGATTGATTGTGAGACAGCCATGAAAAATGGGAGATAAATTCTTGCGGGGGACCCCGCATTCTTGCTTGCCTTGAACTTCCTGTGCTATGCGATGATAGCTGATAGGTTCTCAGAGGCTGGCCCTTTGTTTAGGTGGTGTCACCTATCAGACAGCTTTCCCAAAACTCCCCAGTGACTGACTGGAAAAGAAGAAAGTCATTGTAAAAGAACAAACCTGTTCCCATCTGTGACACATTATTCTTAGCAACACACAAAAACAATTTATTCTGTATAGTTCCTGGTATTCACACGTCACTGACTTTTCAGCACGTTTTTTAAACAGTAAAAGGCATTAGGACACAGGAACTAGCTGAATCCCGGATGGCCTGTGTGACTCAACATTTGGTAAAGTGATACTGTGGAATTTAGGCTGTGAGGTAGAGCATGCCATTGTGTCAATGACACCCTTAAAACAGAAAATGTCCTGCACTACAACTACCTTTTTGTCCAGTTGTCCTAAGATAGACCTAAGATACAGGAGTCTGTCTCTGTATCTTTTTGTTGGGCAGCAAAAATCATTAGCTACTCAACATTTTCTGTCATTTTAGCTAGATAGCAGTGGATACTGACGGCAGCTGTTGATAGCAGATGGTAAATAGTGGTAAATAGTAGTGGGAAAAGATTTTTTACTCACCTTCACATCACATTTATTGTGCACACATCAGCTAGTATCATGCTTTGTTGTGCGAAGCCCAGGTCTGGCAGGAAACATGGATTGTTTAAACTTTGTTTTGTCCCATCCAGACTGTTTGAATTAGAATCAGAATCACTGGACCCGTGCGTGCGTGCGTGCGTGTGTGTGTGTGTGTGAGCGCGTGTGTGTGTGTGTGTGTGAGCGTGTGTGTGTGTGTGTGTGAGCGCGTGTGCGTGTATTTTCACGTGACCCTGGATTTTCTCCACTGCAGTGTTTAGAAAAGACCTCCCAGGGGAACCTTCAGTTACCCAAAAACAAAATTCCCCAGATTCTTGGCAGCCGCTTGTGTGTGTGGTCAGCTCTTGCTTGCCATGTGATCTGGAACTCACCTTGACATGACGTCTCTCCTCCCTTCCTCTCCGGAGATGTTTCAGTCTGGCCGAGAGAGAGATGGGGCGTCTCCCTCACACATGGTTTCAATTTGGGGAAAAGGGAGTCATTTCCTCGCTCTGAACTTCTCTGTTTCTACAGCAAGGATTTCTTCAAGTGAACTTGTCGTAGTCAGCAAATTTTTTCTACTGATGCCGCATTATTTGTTTGTTTTTTCGCCTCGTTGCCATGGATTATAGCTGAGCTGCAATCATTGCATATGAGCATAACTGTCAGAAATACTTTAAAGTTTATTGCAATGATGTGGCCCGTGTTCAAGAAAATATGTTTGAGGTTGACTGTAGATGTGGTTTCTGCTCCTCACTTTAATGCATTCCTCTTTAGTGAAGCTAAGATTCAGAATATCAAAATCATTTCTAACCTCTGAGTAAAATAGTTCCCTCTGGCACCTCTGTCCTGACATGGAAAACCTGTGCAAATCTTGTGACACTGTCAATTGTTTTGTTCTATAACAGAAGTCGCAATGCTTTTTTCCCTTTTGTCTGGTACCTCGAATTCTGTTATATGAAGTGAACAGAAAACTGAATCAGTCTTTAGGAGAGTGGTTTGTTGAAAGGAATTCAAAAGGATGATCTGATGTTGCATAAACCTGGTTCACTTGTATGTGCCAATTCCTTGCCTAAGAGCTTAAAAGAATCTGAATGTTGTGTGAATTCTTGTTTTCCTTTATTCCAGGATCTCCATACTACGACAATGTGAGGCCTCTGTCTTACCCAGACTCGGACGCTGTGCTCATCTGTTTCGACATCAGCCGCCCTGAAACACTGGACAGCGTACTGAAAAAGGTTTGTTTTCTCTTCATGGACTCATGTATGCAGGAACCGACAAAAGGCCATGTTGTCTACGTATACAGCCAGAAGATGATTTGGTAGCCTTGGTCAGAACTTGTGATGGGAAGTGGTGAACCTATAGTGTGACTAAAAGGTTGCTGGGTCAAATCCCCAGAGCGGCTTTTAAACTCTTACTGTGTAGTAGCCACCAGTTACTAAGTGGAACTACCAGTGGTTAACATGTGATGACTGTGGTCATATTGGCTGACTTCCACAGGTCAGAGTGGGTACTGAACATAAAGCAGCAGATCAACCATATGACTGGTGTTAGGCTCTAATGGTACACCATTGCTTTTTAGAGAAAACCGCACCTGGCATGTGCTCATCTTTGGTAAGGAACGTCCTTTTGTGATGTTGTGGCTTTTAGCTTTCCATTAAAGTTACAATATGACCAAGTGTCAAGTTTGGCCTAAATCAAGGGGGCTTCAAAGGGTCTTATGAGGCGTTTTTACGTTTTAGTCCGGATCCAAGTATTTTTGTGTGTTCTGTGTTCATGCTTTTTTTAAATCAAACTGTAGAGGAGTTCAAGCATATCCGTTTCAACCAGACTGAACTGTGAGAGTGACACCTCTTGTGAGATACACCTTTATGACTAATTCTGGCAGCCTGAAGAAACCTGCATTTTAGGAATATTAAGGTGATGAGAAGTCCCCCAATGCTAGTTTATTTGACTTCAAATAAGTCAGCTGTATACATAATGAGTCTAGAAATACTGGTAGCTACAGCCCTGTGTGGCAGCCATATTGGAGTTGTCCAATTGTTCTGGTTAGGTAGGCTGCCTGCTCACATGCTACAATGTGAGAGTCTGTGAGATAAATTAAAGTCTTTTCAAACTGTGTGTTTCCTAATTATTGGTCAGAGGTCATGTTTCAGAATATTGGCTCCGACATTAGAATTAGCATTGGTCTAGGCCTTTGGTCAAGTGCTGTTTGTGCAGACATCAAGTGATAGACACACTGTACCGAACAACTTCCTCTTTAGACGTCAATGAACTTGATCCCCTGACCAGCCAGCACGCCAGCCAGCCCTGAGGCACATTAGCCCCAGATTAAAGCCCCTGGAGAAATGCCATTGATCACAGAGCATTTATTGTTGTCAGGGAGGAAACATGGGGATTATTTGTAGTTGCTTTCCAGGGTTCAAAGTGTGAGGGCCTTCAGGAAGTGGCAGCTGTAACCTTTGTACTTAAAGGGCGGGTGACTGGGGGTGAAACTCATGGGATTTTGTGTCAGGTCGTGCTGGCCAAGCCGCATCATTTTTGCACACATTTGAACGCTTTGTTGCAGTTTAAATCATGTTGTTGCACATTATTATTTTGAAACGTTAGGCCTTGCTAAGCTAAATATTGATCATCTGCTCATATCTAACCTTTTCCAGCTGATGACTTCCTATTTTAATCTCTATTGTTTAGTGAATTAAGAGCAAACCTTGTGAATATTTACACGTTTTTGTCTTTGTCAACAGTGGAAAGGGGAGATCCAGGAGTTTTGTCCCAACACTAAAATGCTGTTGGTTGGATGCAAGTCAGACCTGCGCACTGACCTGAGCACACTGGTGGAGCTTTCCAACCACAGACAGACACCAGTGTCTTATGACCAGGTATGCAGATTTTAAGTGTTGTCAATGTCACATTTTTACACAGGAGATATTGAAATAATTCATCAATAATTGCACTGTGTAAATGTTCATTAATCGCTACTTAAAGCATGTTTAACTAATCCCTAAGAGCGACACATTCTCACATACATGGATTAACCTCTTGCTAACCTGACCTTCAAGCCCTTTTTATTGTAGTGACCTTATTTGTGCTCTCCCTCCTCAGGGTTCCAGCATGGCCAAGCAGATCTCAGCGCCCTACATCGAGTGTTCTTCTCAGCAGTCGGAGAACAGCGTCAGAGACATTTTCCACGTGGCCACACTGGCTTGCATCAACAAAAACAGCAAAAACGTCAAGCGCAGCAAGACCACCCGTGGCAACAAGAGGATTTCACACATGCCCAGTAGGCCCGACCTGGCGGCTGTGGCCTCGGACCTCCGCAAAGACAAAGCCAAAAGTTGCACGGTCATGTGACTGATTAAACTGAAGGGGATTAGACTGAGGACAGAGCACAGTGAAAGCAGGAAGCTAAAGATGCTAAAGACCCCTTATTTGTCTGGAAAGGGGCGTCATAAGCTTCAGTTCATGTACATTTTACTGGAATACTCTGCATCAATGAAAACTCAATGCGTAGTATCTTCCCAATCCCTGATGCCCCCGCCCCACCAGACGAGGAAGCTATCTGTCAGTGGGCTACCTGCTTGAGGAAGTGACCTGCTTCCTCTGGGGGGGGGGAAACGGAGGCTTCCCGGACATAGAGGAAATGATCATCAGGAGTGATGTCATTGAGAGATTCTCATATGTGAAGGATGGCTTGATCTACGTGAACTTTTGAATGTGAGCCAAAAGCAGGTTTGCTGCCTGAAGAAAAAAAAGAGTATCTTGTTTGTGCTGGATCAAAGACGATTTACTCTGAGGCTTATAAAACAGCTGAAGTTTGGAACTGATCCACTTTCACCCCCTGCTCCTGTAAATGTTTTGCCTCTGAAGAGGATGTTAGAAGAGGGATTTCTCAGTCCTGCACAAAGGAAACTTGACGCTGTTTGTCCCTCGTCTCTGATATGTTGTCGGTATAATGTGAAGTCATTAGTGTGTATCTGCATTGTTTTATGTTTGCTCCATGAGGAGTTTCCACCATGAACCTAGGCGCTGTTCTTTCCTATGACCACGCCAGAGCTGTTTGAGCTACACAAATAATTTGGCCTTTTTTAAAACTTGCATAACACGATTTAAAACCCTTAATGACCCCCTAACAGACTAAAAAGGTTTAATTGACCAACAATGACAGGTGAAGATTTGACTTATTGTGTTAAATCAGAGCTGACAGATCGACAATGTCACATGTTTCCACTGCACTTTAGGGAGAAAGTGGAAATGAGAGCAACAATTAAAGCTAGTTTTATTAAGCTCTGAAAACTTCATAGCTCTGCTCTGCTTTGCATTTTCTTCAAATGTTCAGACTCTGTTGTTGTGGTCACACCAGCATTTAAAATGGCGAAAATTTAAAGCAAAATCACTTTATCCAAAGTGCTGCCATTGGTTGGTTAACTCGAGTTTGATGACGTTTTGCCATTTAACAGTGTCATAATGTTTGACAGTGCTGACTTTTGTCAAATTCCCCGACAGAAAGGAGGAAGCTAGCTGTATTGCACCTTTTTATTTCACATCTAGTGTCGGAGTATAAACTGCTCCAAAAAAAGAGACAGTTTGCGGACAAATGCTACAAATAAGCTGTCCCATTATCAACCGAGCTAACAAGCTTGCTATATGACATTTAGCAACCTCGTTAGCTTAGAGAGCTGTCTTCTCACTTACTCTTTATTGTAGAGCTGCAATGATCAATCGCTAGCAAATTATTTGTGACAAGGCCCTAACTCAATTTGATGATTTCTATTTTTCCTACATTAACTAGGTTATTTCAGTGTTTTGATGTTATGACCCTTAGGCCTTCATGTTATTTGTAAACAACATATGGGTATGAATTTGAAAGTTGAAAGTAACAGTGTTTTTGCTTTTCGCTCCTGCAGTGCAATTAATGAGCAGATAAAATATCAAAGTTATCAGTGCACTTTTAGTGTAACTTTTAAACTTCTTAATTAGCTTGTTCAAATGCCAGCCCTCACATTTGACAGATCAGTGGCCAAACGCTTATCTCCATTTTTCTAAGTTGTTGTCTCTTCCTCGTGTGTACATTATCATGTTCTCTTGAATGTTGATGTCACCCTCAAATGTCTTTGCCAATGTTTTTTGCCACGATATTTATTGAATTATATATTTTCCCTTTAGAATAAATGCAAATGGACTTGAAGAGAAGTGTTTTTCTTTTATTCATTGAAAGAAAAAGTGATTTGTGGGGGGGGGGGGGGTGGAAATGGTCCTTTTTAGCTAACCTACAGTCAGTGAATGCAGTTAGCAGTCCCCTCCCTCGTCTCTACGTCACGACATTAACACACAGCAGTCTTCAATCGGCGAGTTATCCAGCGTCATCTCAACAAGTACAATACAACATGTTAACCATAAAAACAAACATTGGGTATGACTTTTCATCGTAGCGGGTAAACATTCATCTCTTTGTCGCTCCCTGTACTTTCACAGATTCTTGTTTGGGGCATTTTGTCATATTTTTAGACCATAAAAGTATGACAAAAGAAGGCTGATAGCAATCTTTTTTTCTCACCATTATGTCTATGGGTTCTCACAAGGTTTCACACTTTTCCTGTGAGCTGAGGTAACACAATCATTTCTGCACAAGTTCAGGCTGCTATCTCCTTTTTCACCCTATAATGGATTTCTCATGGAAAGAAATTGCTTGAATTAGTGGTACTTCCACATTTACAGTAACTGGGGATGTAGTAATGTTTTTTTCATTCTGACATTTTCACAAACATTCAAGTTGTCGGATAATGGTCAAACCAGCTAATAAAAAGCTGATTGTGTATTGATAACAACTTAATGCCAGGCCCATCTGTGTGTTCATGGGATGCAATCATAGCGATATTATATTACACAGGTGTCCACTTCCCAAGAGTAAAATTGGAGATACAAATACCTGCATGAATCAATGCAGAACATTTCAGAATAAGAAACCTTAAATACACATAAAGGAGGATTAAATCAATACTAACTGGATTAGATGTTTCAACGGTAATAGATAATGTATACGTATATTGGCTGCCTTTTGAATGAGCAATATTTAGTTTTCCTTCATCCTTCAATTTGAGTCTTTTGGTTTGGTTTAAAGGACCACCCATGATGTATTGCCATGTTTGCACAGGTGCAGCCAGCTGTAAAGCCTGGTAGCTTCCTTGTCTGTAACACTGGCAAAACCATGTTGCTGAAATGCAAGCAGACATTTGTTTACTCTCTAACAAAAGCGTTTTTGCATGTGCAGTGCACAGACATGCCTGGAATTAAATTGCTCGGAAACCAAAATATCCTCTATTTTTTCTAGTGGATTCATATGTGCCTCTGGAGATTAGATTACTTTTGCCTTCATGCAGACTGTTTACGCTGCTTTATTATTCTGAATGAGACGCACGTTTGTGACAGGAAGGTTTAGGGAGGACTTTAGATATATCAAGACCTCTGGGTGTATTTGTTATATTAAACAAACACTATTGTACCTGACTGGGGATCAGTCATTCAAAATGTGTGACATTTCATATCACAACAAGCATACTATATTATTTTATTTTACTTAACTTAAGCTTGCCTTACAAATTGTCCAAAGCTTTATTATAGAATTTGTCTGTTTCATTTCAAAGTTGAAGCAATTTAAAGGGCATTTCCTCAAGTCAAAATGAACTTCTGTGCTGTTTTGCTGTTGTTTCACAAAATAACTCACTCCAAGTTAACTTATATATATATTAACTTAAACTCAAAGATGTGAAATAGCTGGATATGCATAAACATTAAGCTTCCTTTTTGTGCGTTAACCTGCTAAAGTGAGATAGCTTGAAGAATGGGACAGAGGAAAAGATACTTTGCCATACTGAATGGGTTGAACAACAATTGTTACATTCCCCCCTTAAGCTCTACAGTATGTCAATAGTGTTTCCTTTCAGAAAAAACAAGTTGGTCTTGAGTCCTTGACTGTCTTGACATCTCAGTGAAAAGCAGGTTTTGTAGTGTCTAAATGAAACAAAAAGCTCTGTGTGAGTCGTCTCATCGACTTGTAAAAGCCACAGTATCACTGCAAGCGAACAACGTCATACAGGCGGTGGTAAAATCCCCCCCAGGGCTGCCAAGCATGCAGACTGCTTTTCCTCACACAGCGGGCCTATACATCATGCAATGACTTCATCACATGCACACAGCCTGAGATGGATGAGGTTGTCAGGGGGCAGGAAAACAGGGCTGGTCAGGTGAAAAATAAATGTCAGAGGTGAAAGACACACAACATGCGATTGACCTTATGGCTGCATGGTGGAGACTTTTTTTCTCCCTAAGTAACATGCATTCATATACGATTGGAGTCTCATTCATAATGTCTTTAAGTTGTAGATTGTTGTGAAGTGTATATGAATTTCAAATATAATATTTTTACTTTCCAAATTAAAGGAATAGTTTGAATTTTTTTGGAAATATACTTATTTGTGTTCCTATCAGGACTTTACAGAAAGTTAACTAGCCTGGCTTTTTGGAAAGCTCAAACAGTTGAAAGTTGTTGGTAGTTTGGTTTTGGCACCAGTCCTTCAGCAAGGGGTTCTTTCCAGAGTGGGCTTTGCTTATTCACCAGGAACACAAAGGAGAAGTCTTCTGTGCAAGAAGCAGATCATGTAACATTGTCTCCACCCAGAGTTGAGCCCCATGAATCAAGAATGTAGTCTGACATGTTGAGCGTTTGAGTGATGCTTTTTAATTTTTCTCCTCTGGAAAAACCTGCTTTTCTTGCAGTTATTGCTTCAATGTTGTTCTGTTTCATTCGCTCTCTCTCTCTCTCTCTCTCTCTCTCTCTCTCTCTCTCTCTCTCTCTCTCTCTCTCTCTCTCTCTCTCTCTCTCTCTCTCTCTCTCTCTCTCACGCTCATTCTCCCCTTCACATATTTGAGTGGTGACTTTCGGAGCAAGTTCCCTGAGGCGTCAAAATGCATTTTGGGAAATGTAGGACATGACTCAGCAAGAGAGAATTGGACAGGGCAGAGAGGAGGAAAACCACACAAGTCGAATTACTCCTTTTTTTTTTACAACAGCTAGCAACTCTTATACAGCAAGCAACTTTGAACATCAGTCATTTAATGCATATTAAAAAGCATATATGGGTGTTTTGCAGCTATGATACAGCCCAAATGCTTACACATTCTGCATTCAGCTGTTCTCTCATTTATACTTCCACCTTGAAACATTCTGACTCACTATGATAGTACATGGACACTGACCCTTACAAAGAAACAAACATCTCTTAACCCATGTAACCCTAAATCTACAACTTGTTCTAGACTGTAACAGTATTTAGCCTGACCCAGATACTGTAATAGGGAGGAATCCCACTAAAGCACTCCATATGGGTGGGCAGAAAATCAGTCTTCAGTGTGTCTGCAGT